>NW_004624783.1:10552882-10572428 GCF_000247695.1 Heterocephalus glaber
TTTCCCAGATCCTCTTTTGTTGCCAGTTCAGAGAGTCCAGGTGGTTGAGTATCAGAGTGTTCCATCTCGTTTCCCTTTGGGGTTGCTGTAGGTGATCCAGAAGTCTGTCTTTGAGGCTTGTTTATGTGTCTTCTCATTTCCACGTTTGGGGGGCGGGTGCTTCTGGTGCCTTCACGGCTCACCTTCTCTGCCCTAGCAGCTTGGGATGGCAGTGGGGGAGCTTCCTTCTGGGTGCTGGGACTGGCTCAGCTTCTCTGCCCTAGGAGCCTGGGATGGAGGCGGGGAGCTTCCTTCCAGGTTCTGGGACCAGCTGAGTTTCACTGCCCTAGGAGCCTGGGATGGTGGTGGGGGAGCTTCCTTCCACTCACCCTCTCTGCACTAGGAGCCTGGGATGGATGCGGGGAGCTTCCTATCACTACATTTCTATCACTACATTTTTTATATGAGGCCATATCACAGAATCAATTATTTACTTTTTAATTAGTCTACTCATTTTATTTTTAATGTTTTTACTCATTTGCTTCTTCCTTTTTTTTTTCTCATGGAGGTTTATGAGGACAAATATATTCACAGATATCCTACACTATCAGTGGTCCATTTTTTTTTTTTTTTTTTTTTGGTACCAGATGGTCCTTTATTGAGTGAGCTGACTTGTCAGATCTCCATCTTCTGGTACCAGAGGAGGCAACAAATGCCTGAGCGACTGTCTCCACTATGGGTAAGCTGATGTCCCGTGCTCCCTTTTTAGATGTGTTGTTACCCTGAGTGTGTATATTCCAAGTGACAATAGTAACTAGATTGGAAGGCCCGAGGATTTAGCTCAGTGGTTTTGCTGCCTGCTTCATGAGCGTAAGGATCCGAATTTGATCCCTGGTACCCCCCAAAAAACAAAACAAACAAACAAACAAAAAACTAGATTGGGAATATTATTTTTTTTCGAAATGTTTGTTCTATGTGCATTAATACTAAGCATGTTCCATAGTTCTACAAAACATATATCAATTGACTACTAGATTTCACAAATGAGAATGAAAAAATTTCAATCAAGTAAAAGTAATGCAGATTAATTTGAATACGGTGTAATTTTTAAGATATAGGAATATATATATATATATGTTTGTATTTGTATCTGGGATTATATACATAGCCTTATTGCTAGCATTAAAAATGAAGAAATTACCCATTTTAGAGGAGAAGTCATATGGTAGTCTTCTGGAAAGCAGATTAGAGTCTTTTTGCTTATTGCGAGTATTGATTGCATAGGTATGTTTTCTTTGTGAAAAATTATTTAACCTGTCTTCATCTTATTCTTCCCTCACCAGTTCATCACTGCCTCTCATAGAGTCCCTGGTGTCCAAGTCACCCTTACTTCACTCAATAATGTCCCTAAATTGCAAATGTACTGACATTGGCAAATGTGCTTTAAGTGAAAATATGAAGATTGCTTACACTTAAAAAAGAAAATAGTCATATGCTGAGGTTACCAAGATCTATATGAGCAATGAATCCTCTGTTTGAGAAATGGTGAAGAAAGAAAAAGAAATTTGTGCTGGTTTTGGTGTTGTGCCCAAACTGCAAAAATTACAGCAACAATGTTTGACAAATTCTTAGGAATGATAAAAAACATCAAATTTGTGTATGTATATATGGGAAAAAAATAATATATGTGGTATTTGGTACATGGTTTCAGACATCTTCTGGAGGCTATGGGACTAATTCTCTGTGGATAAGGAGAGGGTATTGTTTAAAAATAAATGAAGACAACAGCAGAACAGTTGATGATGGTATAGAAAACTAAAACAGGCCTACAAACACACAGAGTGTCATCAAAGGATTTTACCCAATAACCCAAATGAAACAACTGAAAGAGAATGATGTAGACTGCCAAGAAATTAAAGAGAAAAAAAATGTAATTTCCAAAATGGAGAAGTCAATAGTTAATAGCATAACAGTTGCTAGTAATTTGCTCTAGTATCAAGGAGCTACTTTTCTTGAAAACTATAAGCATATTAGTTATTAATTTATTAAAGCACCTATTTAAGAAATAATTTTTTTCTTTAAATTTACTTTCAAAATAGAGAGTAACTAGATTAATATTTGCTATTCAGGTAGGCACTGTAGGAGGCTGGATATTTTTTCTTGTCGCTGGAATATGTTTATTAATTAATTCAATGATGTATTGTGAATGAGAAATGTCATCATTTTGCAAGAGTTCTACAATTCTTGAAACTGAGTATATAGCAAGTAAATGTGGTTTCAATGGGTTCACTTTGTAGAAAGATGACACAATTTGTAGCTGATATAAATCCAGGGACACAAAATAAAGCATACAATTTAAGAAAAATTAGCTGAAGAAAAGTAATCAGGTTTTCTTTGTAGTCACTAATATCTGAGTGACAATTACTTGCCAAAAGTCTCTCATAAACTTGTCACTTCCATTGTCCTAATAATTTTAATTCTGGATTAAATAGCTAGGAACTTAGTAGGAAATTATAAACAGAGAATTTATAATGAAAAAAAGAAGAAGTGGGTAAGTTACATCAATTATAAATAATTCCAGATCTATGAAAGAAAAGCTAGAATAAAGACCACATTTTATAAGTAAGGGACAAGAATAATTTTTGCATATTTAGCTACATTTTTCTTATGAAAATGTCAGAAAAACATTTATAATGTTTTCTGCTTAACACGATGCAATAGGGATGCATTTAACATCAATTTTCTGTTCTTTGCTATGTCATTTCAATAGTGTGTAACAGATTCTCAAACAAAAGAAGGATAGATGATCATTTACTCCTAGCAGAAATCCACAGAAACTTTTTTTTAAAGAGATATGCCTGCCAAAAAGATATATTCTTAGGAGTGACAATCTCTGTTTGGTACTTCCCTCTTAGGAAATAGACATTTTCAATGTTATTTGCTCAGTTTTATTTTGCTGAACAAAACTATTTACCTCTCCATTCCTTCTTCAATAGAATGAGATCACTGAATATGAAAACACCCTACTGGATTCTTCACTATAATATCATCTTGTGCTCTACCCCAAAGGATCACACAACTTTTGACTCACAATTTCACAGATTTTTCTCCAGCATCTTTGATAATTTCCTGTTCCACCCTCTCGAGTCCCTCCATCTCTCACAGAACATAAACTGATTCCCTGCTTTCAGAATGTAGCTTTATAACAGATGACAATATTCAATATCTTTTCAGGAAATGTCACACTAGGAATGCCATTCTTGAATAGTTGTGTGGATCCCAGTAGAGACCCCCCCTATCCCCAAGGAAGGAACCATAACAATTGGAAATCATAAATATAGCCAACCATTAGTTGTTTCTGAAAATTGTCATAATGCCATATGGTAAATAGAATTTTACTTAAGAAAATCAATTATAGGATCTCATCAATCTAACAGGAGAGAAGGGATAACCTATCCAAGAGTATAGCACCACTAAGACCACGCTGGAAAATTACTAAAAATCATGAAAAATAACTTATAGGAAAGAGCAGTCCGCAGAACTTTGCCAGAGTTGGAGCAGTCAATTTTGATCTTTAAGAGAGCCAATTCTGGAAAACAATCAAACTTCTTTGATTGAATACTCACATGCATTGGAACATGATTAGGAGATTAAGTTATCTTTCACTTGGCCTTAATAAATTAAATGAAGGAAAAGAAACAACATGAGTTATATTGTTTAATAATAAAATGAAGACCATAATAACAGCCTCCTTCTTAGCCCAGCAATTCTCATTTTTCAATCAAACTTGAAAGAAGAGATTGAAGGGATAGTGGCACTTTGATATTTCCAGTGGAGCAGGGTACAAGGATGAAGAAATGGCATGGGATATACCAGGAAAAGATTACCACATAGCTAGTCCAGTTTGAATGAAAAGATAAGTATGAAAGTGAAATCAATTGTTCATTCATTATAGTACTGAATACTAAGAACAGTGGTCTATGTTCAAAAGTTTGTAGTGAGTGGAAATTAAGTATTAGCTAGAAAATTTGAAATGTAAATCCACCAGAGATAATAGATTTAAATTGTTCCTGGGCTGGGGATTTATCTCAGTGCTTCTGCTGCCTGCCTACAAGCACAAGGTCCTGAGTTCGATCTCTGGTGTCAAAAAAAAAAAAAAAAAGAAAAAAGAAATAATAAAAAAAATTGTTCTTAAATATAGAGATAAACACAAAGGAGATTAATAAGTATTTTAACCTCCAAAAGTAGCCTTAGTGAAAAATCAAAGTTTGAGTAGGGATCTATACAGATTAGGGGAGAAAAGAACTGGAAAATAATTTGTTGTAAGCATCTCCTTTCTTTAGGATGCCTTGAAGAGTCTTGCGCTCGGAAAGAATAATCACTGCATTGAAAATGATTATAATTTATTTGTTCTACTTGCTACTTACCTGGTTACCAGGGGAGTATCATGCTTGGTCAGTCTTGCTATCCATTTACAACTATTTTATTATGCTAAGGGCTCTTCCTTAACATATATCCACTATACTTATAACACACTAACATAATAATCCCTTGCTGTAGTAATGCCAGTTTCTTTTGGATTCCTGATTGTTTCAGAAAAATGAACATTCTTTTTGGATTTATTTTTCTTTTATACACAATCTCACTAAGTTTCCCAAGCTGGTTGCAAACTTATGATCTTCTTGAATAGCCGGAATTACAGACATGTGCCATACATATTGCATTTGGTTTTCATGATGCTTAAAAGAGAACTTTTAAATGAAATGATAGTGTTTCCTTTGGCGAGGGATAAAACTGGATAGATTCTGATTGTATATTCCTTGATACTTTGGCAAAAAAATATAGGCTGTACTTAGAAAATCAGGTACATAACATGAAAATGTGAATTTTACGAAGTTTCTATGACTAAACATAGAGGCCAGCTGAAAATGCATTGTAGTTTATAAGATACTTAGGCCTAGTTTAAAAGTATAAAATTAACAGTGTCAAAGAAATAGTTGAACTGAAATATCAAAACATCATTTGGTTTTGCTGGCTAATTGAATACAAGAAATGACTAGCACAGGACAAAAAACTGAATGTGAAGAGATAATGACCGTGGGCAAGTTTTCATAGTTAGGAGATGAAAGGGAACAAAAGAAAGTACCTATGATAAAAATGTGATGGTAAATAGCATATTATGTTCTTATCAAATGGCACTTCTTGACCGAACAGTATGTTCATAATTTAGTCATGTCTGAGAAGTAAAAAGTCATCAAAAATGTTTTTAAATCTATAAATGTTTGTCTTCTACGTAGTTTTAACTTTGTATGCAAGGAAACTTAAGGAATCAAAGTGATAACTTTATTTGGAGATTATATCTATAAACTTTCTGAAATAAACCTTGATTGAAATCCACTACATAATTAGTTTTTAAATAATCAATCATTGTTCATTTCTCCAGAAGAAATCAAAGGGGACGTAGAAATACAATGTAAAACCTTGTATTTAGTAAAACTCAAAATCTACATTACTTTTTGGATTATAGGTCTTTTTGGATTATGTCTGAACATTATTTTATTGCATGCCTATATGGTCAACACTGAATTTTAAAAGAACCTACTCTAGTTAATCGAGGCTCTATTCTGTTTTTTGTTTGTTTGTTTGGATGATTGGTTTTTTTTTTATCATTTTCTATTTTGAGACAGGGTCTCACTAAATTTCCCAGTTTAGATTAGAACTTGGAATGTTCCTCCCTCAACCACCCCAAGTGCTGGGAGTACAGGTATGTACTGCTGTGCCCAGCTATATAGCCTTTTTATTTTTAAGCATTTATATCCAAGAAGCAAAAGCAAATTTTAATATGATCCTGTAAGTTTATTTGGACATTTGCTGAAGTTTATTGGGACATTTATAGTAGGATAATGAAAAAATTACCATATTAGTGAAATTGTTTTAGCTGTACCTCCTTAGATCCTTCCTTAAAGATATAAACAAGAGCTTTTAAATTTTTTTCAGATATATTACTGACATGTCATATCACTTGAACATTATTCTGTATATATCCCCTGCCCCCATCATACACATGTCTTTTTTTTTTTTCATTTTGCTATACTGGGGAATTGAACTCATGGACATTCTACCACTAAAATGCATGTGCAGCCCTTTTATTTTGTAACAAGGTCTTGCTAAATTGTCCTGGCTAGACTCAAAGCTTGGGATTCTCCTCTAAATTATCTGGGATTACAGGCATGCACCACTGTGCCTGGCATTCCACTCTTAAGCAAAGATAATCATTGTGTCTCAGTGGCTACAGATAGGGAGTGTAGAGGTTCACAGTATAAGGTTCACAGGCAAAATTTTGGGCATGTTGAATGAAAGTAATCACTATTACTAATTGTGTTGATGCTAGATTGAGTAAAATTAAGTATTCAGACTAATATAGTGACATACAACCATATGTCAAACAAACTAGCAGGAAAATCTTCATGCCATGTGTTAGCACCTAAATATCCTTGTTATGTGACAGTGGAGACAGTTTAAACTTGTAGGTCCAAAGGAAACTTATTAAAATAGCCCCTTATTGAGGCACAGAATGAAACTACTATTGATAACTATAATGCTAGAAGATAAGTAGAAAAGAAGAAAAAATTCAAACCTTACCGCAGTGGGAAGAGACTACTATTGCTGTGGAACACTAGAAAGAAATGTATCTTCCTGTCTGCCTGAAATTGCTCCACCTTTCACTTTGTTAATACCTTCAAATAAAGAATTTCCATATTTTTCAAGAGTAGGAATGAATTTTTTCTAATAGTTTACGGTTTTCAAATAAAAGTTATTTTAGCTATCTCAGTTAAAAATTGAAGTTAAATTTAAATAGGATAAAATCTTTCTCTGAGGTTGTTAAAAAAATTATAGTATTGTAATGTTTTATCAATATTTTTTGAAGAAGCTTAAAATTCTTTAATGTAATTGAAAGACACAAATATATGTTATTTATTTCTCGAGTCATCACAATAAATCTGTCTTGGTCACATGTTACAAACTGCTATCTGGGGTAGTGGCACACACTGGCAATCTCAGAAAATTGGGAAGCTGAAGCAGGAGGATCCCAAGCTTGAAGCCATCTTGGGCAACTTAGTAAGATTTTGTCTCAAAATAAAGAGGGCTGGGAATATATTTCAATAGTCGAATCCATTCTTTGGAAGCCTTTGTGTCATAAATACATATGTACATACTGAAACTTGACAATAGTAGAGAAATATGTGAAGCACTAGTTGCTCAGACACAGGTATAGCTATATGTACTTTTTAATAAAGAGGAAAGTACAATACATTAATGTGGAAGTCTATATCTGTGCTTTGTATAAATATTAGACATACTAGAAGGGCAAATTTAGTTACTTTAGTTATGCCTATCACCTTTTTATACTATAATAGAAATAGTGTAGATTTTAAAAAGCCATTTTATTAAGAAAGCTGAGGCAAAAATGGTTGTTGAGCCTTGAGCTAGAGTAGTGATGCTTTTCTGGTATCTTCTGGAGACAGAGGTCATTTCTACATCTAAGTAGAAACGAGTATATTCCCTTTCCTGATGAATAGAGTGAAGGGGATAAGCAAGACATAGGAAGAATGAGAGGCATAGACTTTCTCTCTTTTGTGTTTCCTTTCACAATACCAAGTTAATGTATCACTCCAAGGATTCGTAATCTAGATATGTAACTCAGTATAACCATTCTAATGGAGATAAATGCTCAGAGTTAATATGTAGTTTTTACAACATCTAAGGGAAAATTGATTTGTTTAAAGCTTTATATATTTTTACTATATTTTGTATCAATATATTTCATGTGGCTTCTAGTCTATTTCTTTAAAAATACATTGGCATTTTGCTAGCCTAAAAAATCAATTATAATATTGATAATCTAATTATTATCTTAATTCTTTAATTTGGAATGAAATCAAGAACTATAATTGCAATATCAGAAGCAATGCAATACAATAGAATCTAAACGTGTGTTATATTGATTGGAGAAGACAATGTAAAGTTAAGCAAATCACTGAATGAAAATGCAAAGATGAGGTATTACATTGGTTGAATGAGTTTACCAATAAGTGGTCTTATTTCCCTTATTCTTCTTCTGAATCAAAATTTAATTATACCAATGGACAATAAATTTCTCATTCTGTAGCCTTCTTATCTACAACATTAAAAACCTGTCTAATTCTGACTTGTCTTATTATCGCTACAGCAGCCATGCAAAAAGGGACCAAAGTCAATTTCTATTTAATCTAGCCTGCTGTAAATGTAAACCCTTGCTTGATAAGCAACTTAGACATTGTTATCTCTTTCAGACACTATGAAATCCCCATACTTAACAGCTTGCAAAGATCAGAATAAAAATATCATATAAATATTTCATGTTCACAGGAAGATGAAGTTCAATTATAATAAATGTAATATCTACTGCCTAAGAGACAGGTTATAAGCAGGCAATCATGACTCAAGGGAATAATATCTAAACTCAGAATATAACAACAACCATAAAAAATAAGAGTTATTATGAAAAAGAACAAAGAGATAACTTTTGAATTGAGCGTTTTGGATACTATCAAATAAAAATACTTAGTTCTGGTTTCAATTCTATACTAAAATAATCTTTTACTATAATTTTATAAATATTTTATACATAACATTTAATATTTATTACTATATTTTTTGCAATAAGCCTTAAACTTGATTTAACAAACACATTAAATTGTTCATATTTATTAAATAAATGATGAGTAATATCTTTGATGAAGATGATGAACATATCAAAATTGCCAAACTGAAATAGTATACATTTTCTTAAATGTCTGTACTTTATCAAACAATCTTAGTTAATTTTGGTAAGTTGCTTTCCATTCCATGTTTTTCCTTTCTAATAATACCTAAGGAAACCTTTGGTAATGGAGAAAAGAGCCATAAAACTCTTGAGCTAAGGACAAAGATTCCAATTAAAGTAAAAAATGTGTTTTTATTTATTTATCAAAAAAAGTTGTGGCCCTCAATTATAAAGACACTGGCTGTGATACACAGGCTAAATAATCATCCTTTCAGTGATTCAAATGCCAGATCTCAAAAATTTAGACAAAAATCATCATGCATTATAAGAACTTGAAGGGAAAGATGTCTACACTATTTGTTTTCTAAATTAATAATGTTGGCAGATTTGTTGCAATTAAAATGTATTTATTATATGCATTATTAACTTATAAAAATCCTATGCCAGTTGAAAAACTTGTCCTCGCCTGAGTTATAATAAAAGGAAATTTTAAATTTTTTATTAGATATGCTTTCTCTATATTTCCACGTTGACTAATAAAACTTATGTTAAGTACAGAAAGATAATTTGAAAATTTGAAGTTTTTGTTCAAAATCATCTTTTCACAGATTTACAAAAACAATCAGAAAATAGCTTACAACAGAATTGGAAACCCTTTAGACTGACCACTGTGTGGAATTTAATAGGGTACATGGATTCCTTTAGATGGAATTACCAATTAGACCCTTCCAACAATTTAAGGAGAATTTATTTTTCTCTAATATAATCTTTGTGGATTGTGATTCCTTAAAATTAAATATTACTTATACAAGATGTTTCCTTTTATTACCATTTTAGTGGAAGAAATAAAACTAGCTAATTTTTGCATATATGTGTGTATGTATGTGCCTGAATGTGTAGAGAAAAAGGTGAGACGTTATATGTCATTCATTACATTTTATTTTCATTTGTCTTAAAAAAATATTCTTGGTATGTATTAGTATTTTACTTAATTGGTTCTAAGTGCTTGAAACATTATTATAATGTCATTGTTTTACATCTGAATATACACTGTGGATATGACACATGGAACCCACTCCCCTCCGGAAACCCATGACTCCTGATGATAGGAGTCCATGATTTCTCTGGAATGCGGTAGATATACTTCCTCAGAGCTCTTGACTTACTTGCCCTTGCCCTTAGCATTGATCTTTTATTTTCTTTCCAATGATTGCCTCTACTAAAAACTAATCAGTGAGACCTGCCTACCATATTGATCACTTCAGCACACATTCCCCAAGCTCTCATTCCCTACTCATCTGTTTTATCTTTCTTCATAGTACAGCTATCATTGCCCTATGTTTTATTCACTGTCTTCTCATTAGTGTGTAAGCTCCATGAAGACTACGTTTTTTAAGGAAATGTCTGCAGGGCTCACATTGCACTTCAGCACATCCCATAACTGTGTTTCAATGAGTGTCTGAATTGTATTCATTTTATGCAATGTTTTCTTACAATTTCAGGTCATATATGAGAAGATACTATAACTATCAATATTCCATATATTTGAAACCAATCTTTGCTTATGTATCAGCACTTTTGGGTCACTACTTCCTTAGGCCAGCCAGAGCCTCTCTCTCAGTGTCTCACTTGGCCAGCAGCAATCTTTGAGCAGTCTCCTATTTTCCATGTGCTTTCCTACTCCATCAGCAGCCTTCTATTTTCCATGTGCTTTCCTACTCCATCAGCAGCCTTCTGCAAGTGAGCATGTAACATTTCTCCTTGCAATGCTATTGTATTCCACATCAATAAACCTGTACTCAATCATTTTCACACATCATTTGCTGCTAGTATCTCTGAAACTTCGGCTATATATCAAACTGTTTTGCTAATTTTGATTTTATACCTCCTTGTGTGATATACAGAGGTGAGGTGAGAGAAGATAAAGTGACAACTGCATGACTCAATCAAATCCCAGGGAAGCAACAGTTTGAATTTACATTACCATTTGATCATGTGTCTGATGCATTAGCAAACTTTTGTTTCTAGAAATTTCAATTGACAATATAATCCATTTTTACAGGATACAGTCTAGAAAGCTCCAAATGCATTTCTTAATGTTTAAATACACTGTGTGAAAGGCCAAGCTGAGCAAGACTCAATATAATCATTGATCCTTTCCAAATTCTTTCTTTCCCATTACATTCTGATCAATAAGCTCTCCGTGTTAACTTTGAAACCTCCACTGAAGAACAAGCTACATTTTTTGGAGTAGTTTCAATAAGTTCTTGTAGTTAATTTTCAAAACATTCAATTTTATTTTCCTTATCTTCCAGTGTAGGTATTGAGGAAGAATGACGATATTAGTCACATGATGTTGAATTGCAAGTCATTGCTTCAGAGAGAATCATTTTGATGCCAGGATCTCTTCACTAAATTCTTTTCTCATATTCATATTTGTGTAATTTTTTGTCAGAATTGATTAAGTGGATTTCATGAGTCTACACTTTTTGCTGAATGAGCAATATAGTAAAAATTGTCTCTGGTACCATGAAATAATGATCTTGAACCCTTTGTTCATTACCAAGATATTTCTGAGCTAATTACACCCTCATATGCAACAAACAACAATTCGTTCTGTGTCAAATGTAGTAAAATATCTTTTCTGGCAATCTTAGATTTTAACTATCCTCCAAAAACTTTTAAGTGATAATCACACTCTCAGCGATTTGTTTTATGGCTAACAGAGTTAAGAGTATAATTATTTGTGTACTTTGCTTGCAAATATTTCAAGATCCTCAAAACATTGTGCTTTAAAATGTATAAGACACAAAAAAAATTACTCAGTGTTCATGTTTACAAAGAATTCTTTTTTTCCATTAAGTTTATTAGTACATTTTAAGTATACAATACAGTTACATTCATCATTGGGATCTTGTACCTTTACATGATGTATCTTTGTTCTTATTTTTTCCCCATTCCCCTGCCCTCCCTTCACCCCCTCCACCCCTTCCTATTTACAAAGATTTTGTTTCCAGTTTTTCCTTTTCTTTTATTTTTTCTTTTCCCTTCTTTTCTTTCCCCTACCCCTCCCACTTCCCTTACTCCTTTAGACCTTTTCTTCCTATTTCACAATATCAATTGTACATTTTGATCCTTATCCAAAAACAGGGAGACCCAACCATAAAAGAGAACTTTAGGCCAATCTCCCTAATGAACATTGATGCACAAAGAATTCTTAGATAACTAAGAAGTTAAAAGATTTATAATGAAAAATTAAAAAGCAACAATTGAATGTAGATTATGCAAATAATTGTTTCAATAATTCACAAAGTGAGATTACTAAATAACTAGACAAATTAAAATAATCTTCTGATTTACACCAGAGGCCAGGTAGAATGAGAAGAATGCCCCTAGCACAGCTTAAGCACAAAAGCCAAGATAGATGAGTACACTGGAAAGACAGTAACATTGGAATAGTCAGAAAGGAGTGAAATGAATATTGCAGGAGGACAAGTACTGGAAAAAGTATAATAAGATGATTGTCCATGATTCACTCCGAGGGTAATACACAGATTATCTAGTTAGATTTCACTTAAGATATTCTGGGTGGTAGATTTAGAGTGATTTTTTTTTTTATTACTGGGCTCAAACTCAGGACCTTCCATTTACAAGGCAGCTGATGGAACCACTGAGCTAAATCCCTGGCCCTAGAGTGATTTTTAATAGATATATCTACAGGTTCTTAGATTTTCCTTGATACAGCCTTATACTTTCTATTGTCCTCCAAAAACACAAATCAAGTCATAATTAAACATGATTTCTAAGTCTACTATAAATTTGGACTTTCTTTGTTTAGTTATTTATGTTTTCAGTACTGGGAGTTGAATCCAGAGCTTTTTGTACTGGGCTACATCCCCAATCCTTTTAAACATTTTGTATTCTCCCTCTTCCCCCATGTCTCTCTCTCTCTCTTTTTCTCTTGCCAGGGTCTCACTAATTCAAATTGTCCATCCTCCTGCCCCAGTCTCCCAGAAGGCTGGGACTACAGGCATGGATGATCAAACCTGGCAAAGGGGGAACTTTTGAAACACATGAGGAGGATATCTGTGTGAAGGACAGACATCAGTAACTAAGCCCATTAAGTAAACACAATTTTACTCTATACTTCTATGAGATTAAAGTTTTAATTTTACAGTGGACTGAATGATTGACAGTCTCTCAGTAGCCATTGGGGATTGATTGCAAAATTCCACCACAGATAACAAAATCTGCAAATATTCATGTCCCATATACAAAATTGTGTAGTATTTGCATGTGACCTGTACACATACTATTGTACATTGAAAATTGTCTCTAAATTATGTCTAATACCCAATACACTACACAGACTAGATAAAAAATTATTACATTCTAATGTTTAGGGAAGAATGGCTTTGAAAGGTGTATGCAATTGGCATGCACACAATCTTTTCTTAATATTTTAAATCTGTAATTGGTTGAATATTTGGATCTGGAAACGATGGATGTGGAGGGCCTATTGCATATTTGTGTGTACTTCAAAACAAATTGTACATAATTGCATATAAATCTATGTGTTAATTTTAAGTAAATCTTTTAAAATGGAGGAAGCCCAGTTAGTATGAGGAGTATGTCCGCAACAAAAGGTATCCTGACATGTGATATAAGAGCCTATGAAGCATGAGGAAGGTTTCTATGCAGCAGAGTCAGTTCACACAGGGTAACAGAAGTTAGCTCATACCTGGCCACAGAAAACTAGTTGTTTACAGTGGAATTTAAATTATATGTATACACATTCAGATAATTATAATGCAAGATTTGCACTGTCAGAGGGGGAAGCTATAATTATGGAATTAGAAAAGACAAAGTGAAATGTTTGTTGAAGTTTTGATACCAAAAATTTTTTGTCTTTGTTTATTGTCTTCTTGCTTGTTTTCTTACTACTTATCCCCCTTCGTTATTTTTTCCTTTCTTCCATCTATAGAATAACATATAGCTAAAATTGAAGATGTAAAGAACACATATTTTCTATAGCTGTAATGTATAAATACATGTTTAATCTTTATCTTTCATTACTGAGAATATCTAGGAGACGTTGTACACTAATAGCAATAATACATACTTAAATGGAGATACTGATTTTTTAATATTGTTTCTATTAAAATGAAATAGCCATTATGAATAAGTGGCTAATTTAATAGTAAGACAATATAAAATATAAGGATAAGAAATAGTATTTATATTTTTTATTTTTATTTTTGCATTTTTTAGAAATGCACTTTTTCCCTCACCTTTACAAGTTGAGAGGTGAATAAAAAGAATTAGAATTCTTAGTTTTGAATTAGAATTTATTACTACTGTTTCTTAGGCTGGTTGTGATTTATTTACACTAAATGCATTGGTTAATAAATTATGTCTCAAATGACTACTATACAAAAGTTTGTGATAGGATAACATATATGAGACAACTTAGTATGCATCTATTTCTGTGTGCTGAAGAACAAGGGAAGGTAATTATTTAGCCAGGACTCTTATGTTCAAGGCATTGACATTAATACATTGACAGAATTGAAGTGGTAGATTTTTGCTATTACTTTTATCTTCTATTTCACAATATATATGAAGTCAGGTTTTATTTTGCTATTCACTGTCAAAATTCTGAAGTTTACTGACTTATTATACATCCGTAAGTCATATTCTACCACAAATTCAGTCAGTGCGACTCATTGTATTTATCAAGCTGCCGAGACTCTTATGATGAAAATCTGAAGGATACTGCACAGACAGTACATGGAGAAGCAAAGGCTCAGGAAGTTTAATGATCTCTTCTTTTTTCCTTAGCCACAAGGTTGATAGAGTCAGCAACTGACTCTTCATCATTTATGACATTTCTCTTTTTCTTTATGAGTTCTTCTACTGGTATAAAATAGATTATTTTATTTATTGAGTGCTAAAAATACCCAAAATCTTCTATAATGGACAACAAGAAAGTAAAGTTGATCAGACATAAACCGATCTTGCTCTAAATATGTTAAGAAAAACAAAGCAGTTTGTGAATTTCAGCTAGGAATATATTATGTTCAGATGATACAATTAATAATAGTCACACAGTATATAGGTTGGATCTTGAAAAATAAAGATATGAAGTTGATGAATTGGGAAACAATGTCATACTAAATCGTGGAAATTATAAGAAAAAGGAAACAGGGCCGGGGATTTAGCTCAGTGGTTCCGCCACCTGTCTCGCAAGAACAAGGACCCAAGTTCGATCCCCGGTACCAAAAGAGAAAAAAAAGAAAAGAAAAGAAAAAGGAAACAAAATTGAAAACAAATAGCTACAATGAGCAGAATCTGTATCTCAATTTGGTTGCAGGTGCATCAGTGGCCATTAGAAATGACATCTAGAAAGTTATAATTCAACCGGTGTTTAAAAGATATGGAGGCCAGGGATTTAGCTCAGTGGCACAGCTCCTGCATCGCAAGGACACGGTCCTGAGTTTGATCCCCGGTACCGCAAATAAATAAATAAATAAAAGAAATGGAATGCCAAATTAGGGTGTTTAAAATTATAACTTTAAGAAGCTTTTTTATATGACATAATTTATGTCCTATTTCAGCAGGATCAATTTGGCATTTGTAACATATTTGGTATAAGTCATATACTGAAAAAGGAGAATCATTTGGTTGCTTCTGAAATAGCCTAAATGTAATATACTGTGGTTGAATGAAGTTATCAACATGTTAATAAAGAGAAAGAAGTGGAGTGAGGTGGAGCTCACCTGTAATCCCAGCATTTTGGGAATTGAGGCAAGAAGATCACAAGTTCTAGCCTAGCCCGGACAACTTACTGACTTAAAGAGACTCTATCTCAAAATTAAAGGGGTGTGGACTGGAGATGAAGATGAGGGTGCAGTTCTTGTGTTCATCACCTAGTATTATTACAAAAATGATGTAATTAAATGAAAACACTAAAAGAGGATAGACAGGACTTGGCATCTGCTTTGAAGTGGAAGCATATGTGGGGTATAAATGAGGTATACACAGAATTTGTACACCTGAATGATTAGGAGACTGATTAAGGGACATTTGATTTAAAGTGGTAGAATTGTGTGTGTGTGTGTGTGTGTGTGAGAGAGAGAGAGAGAGAGAGAGAGAGAGAGAATCCAGTTTTGAATATTTTTGTTTATTTATAATCCCTAGAACATAATGCTCTGACTAATCTTATACAACAAGCCTTTCCTCAACCAGCACCCTTGCTTACTCAAAACCTAGACAGGTATGCTTTTCAGGTTTATTTCCCACAAGAAATGATAGATTATCCTAAGCCATTAGAAACGTTTTACTATAAAATTCATGAGAGAAGTTGATGAGGTAGCTGAAATTAAGATACACCTAAGGACTGCAAAAAGCTTCTGAAAATATAGATTTTTAGCTATTTATAAGTTGCTTCAATATATAAAACAAGTATTTTTGTTATTATGTAAAAATGTTGTTATTAAAAACAGTTAAAATGTCTTTGAGATTAAGGCTGAGAAATTTCTATTAGCAGTGTTAGTTTTAGTACTGGAATTTCTTGGAACAAAATGTTTATATATCATATGACTTTTAATATTATAAAGGTCAGTGTGGGTTTTGCATGAGTATTATAATAATATATACCTTTTTAAATAAAAATATAGAAATACATACTTGTAGTTTATTTTAGCATACATTTAAAGATTGTTGTATCAGCTCACAAAAAAAGAAAAATTAAATCAGTTTTATTTCAAAATCTGTCTTCCTAGCCAGTGCTCTTCCACCTTATTCTAAATATTTGTTCTAAAAGCATTACTCTTTTCTGTACTAGTATTATGGGAAAGAGGAAAGAACACATACTTCTAAAATTACTAAGAAAATATTAAAAATTCTTTCAAAAGTCCAAACATTTTATAGAATGTTATTTTAGAAAATGTGAACATATAAAGACATAGTAGAATAAGAAACTTTTGCAATTATAAGCTTTTTATAATATTAGTGTTTACCAAAAAGTATTTTGTATCTGCCCTAATACATGCATACATAAACTATAACTGAGAATTACATCAAATAGTACTATATGTCAGTTGTTTAATTTTGGCTCATTCAAATCCTAGGCTTGACAATTATTAAACTTGAGACTTTGGGAAATTTATCATTCAATCTTTACTTTTGAGCTTCCTCGTTTAAAAATAAAGATAACTACCTCAGGAAATTATAACACATTAGATGATATGATGTTATGAAGCTATTACATAATAAATATAATTACCATTAACTGTTTATTCTGATGATACTGTTATATCATTATCACATGATATGTGAGTGTGTTGTTTTTTTTTTTCTAAGAGTCTTTCACCCTGACTTTTTCAATCAATATTTAGGCTATTATACTATGACCTACATTTTAAATAATTTTCAATTTCTGTTCATCTTCTCCTGCTCATAAGTGCTATTGTTGCTTTTGTGTAAGTTCTAATCCCCTACAGATACAAAAATAATCTTCTAATTGAAACATGCAATTATCAAAACCTGATATATAGCTTTACATGTCCATATTTTTCCTTACAACAATAGTTAGAAACCATTGTTTCAACCCTATTGTATGACTTTACATGGATTTTACACAACTCAGATAAATAAATATAAAAAGAGAAATGCAGGTATAATTTAAGTTCCTTGTATATAAATGGTTTTTTCAAACCAAACTTGGGACTTTTTCCTGAAATAAAATCTATCACTGTGAAATTCTGATTCCAGTAAGCCTCCTCTGGATCAAACTGATATAGAAACATAACTTTATTTCAGAAGGAAACAGAAGAAAAATGTCCTTTGGGTGGAAATTTATAGCTAATTTACATGCTTTGCAGTCCCATGGGGAGGTGGATGATATTTGGCCATTTGTATTAAAACAAACAGAGTCATTACATAAGAGATAATTGTGGACTGGCTTTGCCTTCACATGTCTGTTCCCTGTGTAAAAAAGAAAGTATACTGGAATAACTTTGTTGGTTACAAATCACAAGATTTGGTAGTGAAACAGATGCTTGGTGATGGTTGGGAGAGCTCAAGTGAGTCCTTGATAATTTCAACATATGTAACATTTTTGAATTTGCATCTATTTACTGTTTTTTCTTATCACATTTTCTTGCTTTTTCACTTGCTTTGTAATTTTGATTATATGCCTGAATTTTTAATCAAAGAAACATTAGATAATGAAGTAAATTGCATTTACTTTCCCTAAAGGGCATGCTAAAGTCTGAGTACTTCTGAGATTTCAGAAATTTTCTGTTCTTTCACAGAAACCTCTGACTTCTGATAAACACTTGCAGTTCATGAGGTCATGAGGAGAGTCCCTCGCTCTCCCACACTGCACAGTTGGAATTATATTTCACCCTCTGTGCCTCCAACTACAACATGATAAAATTTGTGTCCAAATGACTTTGGAGTTGCTTATCTTAGTTTTTCTTTCTGGCCTTCAATTCTTGGTAACTAAAATTCCAGAATACCTAGTAGGAAGAACCACCATCTCTCCTGCTCTCTCCTCACCAGCAAAGCCTTGGAATGGAAGAACCTAGAATGCATCTAATGGGCTTCTCTCATTTCATTTACCTGTTCCTTGACTTCCTTGACTTCCTTGAGAAAGGGCAGCCTGCACTTAGGTTAGGCTCCATGTGCATGATGGGAGATCTTCTTCAGCTGGACTTCTCTGTTCCCTTTTCACAAACTTCAATTCAAATTACATAAAAGTCAATGACTAAGGGATTGTTGAGTGACTGCAGATCAGTTCTGCCAGAAGAGTGCCTCTGATATCCCATCTGTGAACACACAAGAGACTTTAGAAGGCCTCTTAGCTGGTTTCTACTTGTCCTTCACCCTTACCTCATCTAATCCAACAAGGAAACTTCCATTTTCATTCTATCAGGACTGGGAGCCCTGTCTGTTTTTATCACACTGTGGGCACTTTCTGATAAATTTAAGCTTATTTTATGGCCTCAACTCTCTAATTATGCAATTATTATACCTTCCTCACTTGAGAATAAGAACTTTAAGGCACATACCCAGTTTAAGGTCAATTTGTTGCATATGGTAAATATCAATAAGGGGGAAAAGTAGAAGAAAGGAAAGCAAAATTGAAAAGGAAAGCAAGAGAAAAAGAAGAAAGAATCAAGGCAGAAAATAAGTAAGATTACAAAATTTTTTGATAGTTTTGAAAATTTGGGGGATGAGTTTTAAGATTTAAGAAAACAACTAATTATTAATGCTTATAACATAGCCTCCAACATAATAGATCATTTATTATCAAAGTAAAAACTTTCCACTAATACTAAATGTCATTGCAGAAAGAAAGCAATAGAGCTTAGGAATTAGGGAAACAGAGAAATCTTTAAAGAAGGAAATCAATGAGACCAAAAAATGCCATGGTCTGTCAGATTCATATCACCCATTAAGAGATAAGTGAATAAAATTCTGACTCCCAATTCCTTTATGTCATCAGTCTGTTAACATTTAATAATTTAAACCAGAACATAGAGAAATAGTGTTTATCTAACAGTTATTAAAGCTGAAAGTAAAACAGATGAGAAAATATATATAAACATGCTATGACACTCACAATTTTACTTATAAAATTAAGGTCGAGTACATGGATATAAAGAGAAATCAAGTATTTGGGTTTTTTGCCACATCTATATTTTATTTTATTTTTTTCTTTTTTTGTATATCGTTTTATTGGTACATTTTAGG
>NW_004624783.1:10575463-10600597 GCF_000247695.1 Heterocephalus glaber
TTCTAGAAGCTTGAGGTTCAGCATCAGGTTGTTTAATTGGGCATGCTCTGTTTTCCCAATATGATTATTCACTTCTATGAATTTCCCTTGTAAGACCGCTTTCATTGTGTCGCATATATTCCTATATGTTGTTTTGTCATTGTTATTTATTTGAAGGAACTGTCTGATTTCTTCTTTCATTTCCTCTGTGACCCATTGGTTATTCAGAAGTGTGTTGTTCAATTTCCATGTGTTTATGAAGTTTTTACAGTTTCTTTTGCTGTGGATCTCCAATTTCATTGCACTATGGTCTGATAATATACAGGGGATAAATTTCTTTGCACTTGCCTAAATGTGTTCTATGAGCAAGTATGTGGTCTATTTTGGAGAATGACCCATGTGCAGCCAAAAAGAATGTGTATTCTGACTTTGTGGGGTGAAACACTCTGTAAACATCTGTTAGATTCATATCTTCAATAGTTCAATTGTGTTCTAGTATTTATTCCTTGTTTTTTGTCTAGTTGATCTGTCTATTTGTGACAATGGGGTATTGAGGACCCGACTACTATTTTATTAGTGGTTATATGGTTTTTCATGTCCATTAGTATTTGTTTTATGTAGTTGGGTGCACTAGTGTTTGATGCATAGATATTTATGATTGTCATCTCTTCCTCTTGGATTGTTCCCTTTACAAGGATATAGTGTCCTTCTTTGTCTCTCTTCATCAGCGTGGGTTTGAAATCCACTTGGTCCGCAAAGAGCATAGCTACTCCTGTTTTTTTTCTGGTTCCCATCGCATGGAGCATTGTTTTCCACCCTTTAACTTTCAGTCTATGAGTTTCTTTTTGAATTAAGTGTGTTTCTTGTATGCAACATATTTTTGGATCTTGCTTCTTGACACATTCTGCCAGTCTATTTCTTTTGACTGGTTAGTTGAGACCATTAACATTGATGGTTATAACTGGTATGCATTGAGTTATCATTGTCATGACTTTTTCTTTTTGTTTGATCATCCCCCTTTGCTTTTAATTTCTTGTCTTGCCCGGCAGATTCATTCTGCTGGGCTTCCTGGGGTTGTGGTCCTCATTGTCTTTTCCTAGGATTTTGTTTAAAATTTTTTGGTGTGCTGGTTTGGTATTCATTAAATTCCTAATATGCTCTTTGTCATGAAAGTATCTATTTCCCCATCAATTTTGAAAGATAGTTTTGCAGAGTACATCAATCTGGTTTGGAAGTTGTTTTCCTTTAGGGCTTGAAATGCATCACTCCAAGCTTTTCTTGCCTTGAAGTTTGCATTGAGAAGACTGCTGTGATTCTGATGGGCTTTTCTTTGTATGTGATTTGTTTCTTTTCTCTAACTACTTGTAGAATATTGTTCCTCTGTTGGGTTTCTGGGATCTTAACAATTATATGCCTATGTATAAATTTTTTGATCAAGGCTAGTTGGAGTCCTATATGCCTCAGTTATCTGTATGTCACATTCTTTTCCCCTGCTTGGGAAGTTTTCTGCCATCATGTCTGTAAACAGTTTTTTTATGTCATCTGCACTCTCTCCTCTTTCTTCATTGCCTCCAATCAGTCTTATGTTATTTTTCTTTGCATCATCTAGCAGAGAAATCAACTATTAAAACACCATTTATTTCACCTCTAGCCATGTCCAGTATTGAGATTTTCTTGCACACAAAGAGAGTTTATGCCTTTGGCAATATAAGTGGTTAAAGGCTGTACCTGTCAATCAAAGTCATATTCTTTTATATGGATGACATACTGAGCAAATATGCTTTCACCTTTCTAGACCAATCATTAAGTCTATATTAAATAAAGATTCTCTCTCCTTATTCCACTCATAGTAAGTAATATCTGTTGGACTGAGGACAAGAAAATTTTTCTTTTCAATTCTGGGGATTAAACACAAGACCTTGGAACTGAGCTAACACACCAGTCCTTTTCTTAAATTGATTTTGAGATAGGTTCTTGCTAAGTTACTAAGTCACTAAATTGCCCTGGTTGATATTAAAATATTGATTCTCCTGCCTCTGCTTCTCAAAAACCTGGGATTACATATGCCACCAGGCCCAGACTGAGGATAGATAATCTTCATTTAAAATATTACCAAACAATTTGATTGCTGCTGTCCTGGTTCTTGTCTGCTTTCCAGTTTCTTGTCCTTTTCTCTTGTCTTCAAACTGATGTTTAAAGTCACTCTTTATAAATTTATATTGCCCATATTAGTCATTATTTATAAATCCGAGTTTTTGTATCCTATTTTTGATCTGTTTAAGCATCACTATTACCTACTCTACTTCTAGTTCCCAAGAATTCACATTTTGGCTAGGACCATCAGTACCGAAATTCAGCAACAGAATGAGCTACATTTTCAATATTGTAGTCATGAAGTACTTGTGGATCACACCTGCAATAAATGAGAATAGTTCTTGACCCCAATAACATCTCTTAAATAAACAAAGCTGGCAAATCTTAAATATATTTCATGATGTGTTTGCAAGTTAAATAATGAGCTGACTAGCGATCATGAAACTACATGTTCTGCATGTAGCTAACATCCGTAGATGGAGTTCGATCTGAGGAACACCAATCCAGAAGCTATTGCTTGCCTATACTGTGCTCCTACATAATGGAGCCAGTGTGTTCAGGGAAGTGAACCCAAATATGTCAGAAGATTATCCTTTCCAACCTAAAAGCAGCAGAGTACAGGATGCTTTTTCTCTCTTTTAATACTTTTTCCTAGAAATGCGTGCATCTAATGGCCCACATACAATAGGACAATTTTTAAAATGGATGCATATTGAGGCCATACTCTTAAGTGAAATGAATAGGGCACACATGTGTAAATACCAAATAGTTTCTCTAGGATGAGAAACTGAAAGTGTAAATAAGGGTTAAAATGATTAAAATGAATAATTGATAATTTGAAATAGGAAAAACATTCCAAAGAGGTAAGGGTGAAGGGAGAGGAAGGGGAGAGGAAAGAAGGGAAAGGAAAAATTATGAGAAAAGAAGAAAAAATGGAAATGATGTCTATGTAAATAGGGAAGGGTGGAGGGGGTGAGGGGCACACAGGTAATGGGGAAAAAATAAGAATCAAGATACATCATGTACAGGTACAAGCACCCAATGATAAATGTAAACAAATTGCATACCTAAAATGTGCCAATAAAAGAACTTAAGAATAAAAAATATAAAAGGGAGAAAAGAAGGAAAGTAGATTCTTCTATGATATTTCATACTTATTATATGTCAAGATAGCGAGAATTATGACAATGAATTATTCAATTTTGGTCTTCTAACTTAACATTTTTAAAAGCTCAGAGCATCTTATAGATGTCTGAAATTTTAAGTTTTCTGTCAATAAACACAGAACTCCAAGATTAGTGTCAGCTTTTTAAAGAGAAAAAATAATTCAGGTCCCTAAGAAATGTTTAGTTGAAAGTAAGTATGTATTGCTATCGCATTAAAGCAAACTATAATTAATTTATTCAATATTGTATCAGTTGGAAAGACAAGATGGGAGTTATCAACATGTATGAGATCAATATGGAAAAGAAGTTTTTTATCTAAAAATTTTAAGAAACTGAAAGGACTAACATAATGTGTTTCAGAAATAGAATAAATATGTGTAATGTTTGAGGAATATATCAAGTATGGGTTACTGGAAGACTAGAGATTGCAAAATGCTACGAAACAAGAGTCAAACAGACAACATGATCCTTTGCGTAGGCCAAAAGATCTTTGGTGACTTAAAATCACAAGTGCTTGGTCAAAAACTATGTGGAAGAAACTTTACTTTATGTAGCAAGAAACAGTACCATCAGCCTATTACTTCAATGAATAATGAAAACGTGAACAGATAAGCTATATCTAATAATTATATAAACTGTTTTCTTCATAACTATTTTTTTTTGGTACCAGGGATTGAACTTGGGTCCTTGCGCTTGTGAAGCAGGTAGTGGAAACTTTATAACAATTAAGGATAGGATGCTGTCACATTATCATGTGGAAAAGACTTTGAAAGGGACTCAACAGTGACTTTTAAATTAGAAACACATGCTCTATGAAGCACAAGAAGAGATTAAAGCATGAAAATGAATAAATACAGTTTGTATAGCTAAACGTACATTGGAGTCAGCTAATTGAAACTGTGGAAGCTTATTTGGCAGGACAATTAAACTTTGGTCACAAAGTACAAAATCATAGTCGCTACTCATTTATTTTTCACTCACCATAATTCAATCCAACTGATTGGCAGATGCCTTCACATACAGCTATTCAAATCTCTCCACTTTACAGTATCATTCTCCCCTGAGTCCTTGACATTCATTTCGCTCCAACAGTAAATTGTGAAAAGTCATTTTAAAGCTGGTCTCTATGGCCTGGTCCTAGGACTTGAGTAAATGACTTTTGCCCAACTTCTGTGGATTTACATAACTAATGGTGGCAGGGGAAAATGTTCTAGCTTGTGATCAGGAGAAAGAATAAAATAATTTTGTACAAATATATCCACTTAGCAATAGGGAGAAAGTTTCTTCTTACTTATGCATCTTTATGATATAAACATTGAATTTGATGAGTTAATTCAAAATGATACATTAGAAATCATATGTACCAAAGATAAATTACTTCATATGCACATGTAATTTAGTTCTAATATGTAGTTTCCACATTCTCATTTGGTATAGAGACCAGTGGTTTTACAAAGAGTATCATTTTATTTCTTGAATATTTCTTCAGTAATAATTCTTACTTTTTATGTGCATGGAAGGTTAACAAATGTAATTCTATTATGTCAATTAAACATAGTGCTTTAATGACTTGCCAGAGAACTTTAATAGATGTTAAAATTAAGAAAATGTTTTACCATTTTTTAGTCAGCAAAATCACTTTTAAATATGGAAGTAAGTTTAAGAGGTATGGTGTGACTAAAGACCACAAGGATATATGATATTTCGATTTCATATAAAAGTTATCCTAATTTTCAGTTCTCTGCAATTGGTTAGAGTAGTATATTTAACATGTTAGTAACAGTAACCAACAATTTGTTAACTGTACCAAAATTAAGAAGGAATACATTTAGAAAATTTTTTTTAAATGTTAGATAAAAAATGATAGCTACCGTATGTTTTTCCTAATCTAAACACATAAAACTGGTAAAATACAGTGATATGTTTTATTTCATTTAATTGGAAGATGGGCAGTTGAGTAACTATTTCCTGAAAGCATTAAAAGTTCCCCAAAAGTCCATGAAACAAACAAAAAAAACCCCATAAAGTGCCAGAAATTTGGGGAAAATAAAAAGTAAATATAAAGTAATTTTTCTTTTAGTACTGTTTTTTCACTCTTCTGCAGGTTGTAAGAGAAAAGCTACTTTTTTTACTATCAACATTATCTTACATGGTGTTGAATAATTAAAAAGGGTCCAGACTCTGAGAGATACAGACCTAAATACAAATCCTTGCTGAGGGTCAGTGACTGAAAAATGATCCTTCACCCCAAAACCTCTTTTTATTCATTTATAAAATATTATGTACGGAATGAAATTCCCAGGGATACAGAAGGTTAAGTTTGGAAGCATGTTAATGGATGAACAAGAGCCTTGAATCAAGCAAGTGAAAAATTACAGGGATAAAGCAAATGTCCATTATTTCATGAGATCAAGTCTGTCTCAATTTCACGGTTTTTTAAATGTATGAACAAATCATTGGTCTATTTTTCTTACAAATGCAAATAAGAGTGCTAACAACTCTAGGATGTTATAGAATTGAAAATGTCTTTATAGTTCCTCTGATGGAATCTAACATGACCTTATTTCAACATTCTCACAACATACATTGCAGAGCGAGACCTTGGTATTCTTTATGAAACCCTCTGTACCTTAATGGAATCCCTGTACCACACTGAGTGGTATCTGAAGTGCTTCCTGGTCACACAGGTTCAGCAGAGGGCTAATCAAATTTCAATATGTGCTTACTTCACAACATAAAGGAAGGAGTCCTAGAGATCAGATGAGTTTTAGCTAGAGTAAATACAGCACCAAAACAATGAATGTTGTTGCTTAGGAAATAAAGAAAAGAAAAAGGTAATCAGTTTCTTCCAATCTTTATTTTGCTCACCCACTTGATTTGAAACTACATATTGCTTTTCCCAAAATTAATAGTTAAGGCATCTTGTTGCAACTCAACAAGGATTACAATGTATATTCAATTTTGTGTGTATTGAAAATCCCATCATAAAAGACCTTTGAAGAAATCTACATTTAAAATAATACCATTTTCTAGTTAAGCTAGCAAATTTAAGCACATAGAGAAAAATAAGTTTCTGGTGAATTCGTTGTGTGATATAAGCTATGGTTAACTATGTGCATGTTTTTTTCATTTATTTTACACTGTCTGTTCATTTGTTTCAAATGCAGACAGTCCAGTTTCAGTGTTCATTGTAAGCTCAATTTGGTTTTACTTCCTTACTATGTTTTCTTGGCATCTGTTTTTATGGAAATATAGTTGGTCATTAACACAGCTTTGCACGCCTTATAACTATGTTGTTTTTCATGCAAAATAGACATTTGTAAAATAATTACAGATGGGAAATTATGCCCCATGGAATTTTTTCTTCATTACAAAATTATCCTGTTCTGATCATTTCATATCCACTGCATTATAATAGGAGATCATGGGGAAAATAAAACATTTCAGTTATGATAGCAATCTTCAGAGTACTTGTTCTTATAAACTGAGAAGTGACCGGTTATATATAAAAAGAATCATTACAGAAAAATTTACTGAAGTAAATTATTTCCAATTCACATCCTTCTCACCCCCCTCTATTCTATAAAAATAGCCGTGTATGAGACTCTTGGTAAAGATTCCAGATTGATCATATAGTCATAGAAGACTGGGTGTGGAGTACCCAGAAGAGAAGTTGACAGAAAATATTGTTGTTGGTTGGTTGTTCTGTTTGTTTGCTTGATTGTTTTTGCAATCTTTCCCTTTTATCTTTTAGAAGGAAAACTCAGTTTGGATAGTCTTCCTACATTATTCCATCCAAATCAATTTCCTACCCTTCTTCATGCTAATCTTTTCCACTAGAGA
This sequence comes from Heterocephalus glaber, assembly GCF_000247695.1. The sequence goes on from NW_004624783.1 coordinate 10,582,546, forward strand.
ATTTACCTGACTGCATCACCTATAATCCCTTAACTTCTAATTCCTTCTTAGGGTTAGCAAATAGGAAGCACCAGCAAGTGATTTAGGAGCAGGAAAAAAGAGAAGTCAGGGATTCCTCAACCTTATTACTGTCAGTCTTCAAGTTGTAGAACCTGCAAAGGATCATTAAAGCCACTAGCTCCTTCTGGGTAGCCCCCTCTAGAGCTCTCATTCTTTGTAGGTTCTGATAATCCTTCCTTCACCTTAGTCTTTATTCTTACTCAAACCTATGGGGGTTAATGGCTTCAAATTCCTGTAATCTGTGGAATCCAACGTCATCTATCATTGCCTTCCTTTGCTCACATACATGTTAGTGGTCTTTTCCAGTGGCTTCATCCTGCTTGATAAATATACAGGATTCAGATTTCTTTAGTTACAGAATGGTGCACTGTTAGAACTAGACACTAATTATTGATGAGATGGGACTAACCCAAAGTCATTTAACTTCCTCTTAAAGATTCTTTTTCTTTATTTTTCACCTTAGCATCATCTGTATTTGATTATCTAGAATCTAAACTTTGAGATGAACAGGAACATAAGCTTGTTTTTGTTCTTTAACTTATTTTGATTTTTTAAATTTTTTTAAAATTTAAATAGTGTTTTTTACTTTTATTAGTACATGTTTGCAGCACATAATGTTTATATTCAATATGGGGGACTAGAGTTTCATAGGAACAGTGGAAAAATAATTACAGGACAGATGGAAGAAAGACTAATAGGTAAGGAATACATTGCATGGATGGTAAAAATTAATTTTTTAAAATTGCAGTTATTAGAAATATTTACTCTATCATTTTCATTTTATCTCTTCAGATGATGATGAAAATAGAGCCTGCACCCACAGTAAATTCTGTGTCTAAAGATTTAATGCACAGATGCCTGCTTCACATTAAAAAGGCATGTTCTTCATGCTCAGGACTCAATTGGGCTTTGAGACTTTGTACTTTAGTGCAGAGAAATACATATGTCTATTAATCAGTATCCCCACATAGATATCAAACAATCTAAAACTAACTTGAATATAAAAAATTTCACTTTTCCAATGTGTAACCTATTATTTTATATTGTAGAGGTCTGCACTTAGTAGTAGCAATCAAAGGTAGCTTTGAAAAGAAGATTTGGCACCACTCCTTTATATTAAGCTACTTCTTTTAATTTTTTTTCAGAAAATTTCCTTTACTAGTACATATTTATAGTTCATAATGTTTACATTCCTTCTAGGTAACTGGTACATTACACATTTTAATTCTTTTTTTTTTTTGCCTTTTCCTTTTCCTCCCTCCCCTTTCCATCCAACTTTTTATTCTTTTCCTTTTTATGTCCATGTTTGCAGTACATAATATTTACATTGCTTATGTGGAGTTGGTACATGTACATAACACATCTAAATTTCTCATTTTCATCTCTTTTCCCTCCCCTACACCACCTCTCCATCCATCTCTTCATCCCGTTCCCCCTTTGAGAAAAATATATCTCCCTATCTCCTATCATCTTTTATTTTGCTCTTTATTTATACTTTGTGTTTCTCACATAAGAGAATCCACAAGATATTTAAGCTTGTGGGTCTGATATATTTCACTTAACATTTGGTCTCAAGGTTCATCCATTTAACTACAAATAATGGGACATTATCTTTCTTTTTTATACTCATATTTATTAAAGAAATAAATTGGTGATTAATAATCTTCCAAATATGAAAAACATGGAAGCAGCACACTCACATTGTTTCACTGGTGAGTCCTACCAAACATTTAGCAAGGAAATGACACCAATTTTGTACAATCTATTTTTAAAAATGGAAGCAAAGATAATATTTCCTACTTTATTCTGTTAGCCTAATATCATTCCAATCCTAAAATCAGATAAAAACATAAAAAGAAAGGAAAATTATTTTTTTCATTGTTTATTGGTACATTTTAGGTGTACAATATAATGACATTCATCATTGGGAATTTATACGATTAATGATACACCTTGGTTCTTATTTTTCCCCATTCCCCCGCCCTCCCTGCAACCCCTCCACCCCTCCCTATTTACAAAGACTTTCTTTCCATTTTTTCCTTTTCTCATATTTTTTCCTTTCTCTTCCTTCCTTCCCCTTTAAACAGAAACACTAAACTTGCTGGAAGATAGGTTAGGTAGAACTCTTGAAGACATTGGAATAGAAAAAGACTCTATGAACAAAACCTTAGTAGCACAGAACTAGCACAAAGAATCAACAACTGGGATCTCATCTTATTAAAAAGCTTCTGCACTGCAAGAGAAACCACCAGCAGAGCTAAGAGATAATCTACAATGTGGGAAAAAATAATTTACCAGCTGTTCTTCGGACAAAGGACACTATCTAGAATATATAAAGACTTTAAAAAATCAGACCTCCCAAATTTAAAGACCCAATTCAAAAATGGTCATCTTAGATGAACAGAAATTTCTCAGACAAAATATGTAAAAGCAGCAAATAAACATGAAAAAATGTTCAACATCAGTGGTCAGTCGAGAGATGCAGATGCAAACAACACTGAGATTCCACCTCACCCCAGAAAGAATGGCTGCTATCAAGAAATCAACCAATAACAAATGCTGATGGGATTATGGAGATAAAGGAACCCTTCTCCATTGCTGGTGGGAATGCAGACTGGTGTAACCACTGTGAAGATCATGATCTTTCTTCATAGCAGAGTAATACTCGGTTGCATGTAAAAGTCACATTTTCTGTTACCATACATTCATTAATGGACATATAGCCCACTTCCAAGATTTAACTATTATGAAAAGTTTACAAATATCATAAAGGACAAAGGGAAATTGGAACCCTTAAGCACACAGTCGACAGGAATGTAAATATCATACTGCAATTCAAAACAATATACAAGTTTCTCATAAAATTAAAAACAGAATTACTATGTGACCAAGAATTTCTACTTCTAGATGTATATCTGAAGGATGAAATCAGGATGCTGAAGAGATAGCTGAACTCCCATGTACCTTAGAGCACTTTACATAATACCCAAGATATGAAAACAGCTTAAACATCCACTGACATTTCTTCTTTCCTCCCTTTTTCCTTTCTTTTTCCTCTCTCTTTTTTATTCTTTTTTACTAAAATATAATCTATATTAGAGCAAAGTATTATTCATTTTGTTGACTGCTATAAGTCGAGTACTTTAGGACATTGCCTTGTAAAATTAGGTGTTCCATAAATTTTCACTAGATGAATTAGTAAATGAATCAATTCCTTAGATCTCTGCTTACTTCTTTTATGTGGCCTTTGTTGCTTCCCTTGCAGAGCTGTTGCAAATAGTTATATGATAAGTTCATGAAAATACTTATACAAATCAGTATAAACATGGAAATCATTCAATTAAGGCTGAAACAAATTCAATAGAGCTGTGCATGTGGAATAACCAGATAATGTTAGGGAGCATATAGAAAGCCTGCTCATAGACAGATTTTTCAAATTCAGGATTCATTTCAGTTTTTTAAGAATAAAAATATTGGAGGCTTCCAATGTTATTAAGCTTGATTTAAATTTCTAGACTTTAATAAACAGAAAAAAGAAGGAAAATCACTTTGCATTTCTAAGAACTTAGAAAAGTCCAGAAATGTATAAAAATGCACATATTATATATCACTAAGGCTGTAGTGTTATCTCAATGTATAAATAAAGAGATGTTAGATCTGTATGTTCCAAATCAAGTGCTTTTCCTGCTGTGCCACTTTGCCTGCATCAATGTCTGTATACTACCTGATGCCAGTTCTGCCTATGCACTACCTACATAAATTCCATCTCCTAACCTTGATGAAACCTAGAGTCACCTTAAGCTAGCTCCTCAAGTGTGCATACCTGGGACTAGGGGCATCTTCTGTGAACTGCTTTAAAAGAAAATTGTGACTTAACTATGTTGGTTTCATGGGCTCTTGTATTAAGAAACCAGAGACAGTTTCAATTATCTGCAGGTTTTAGAACAGTTAATTTATAAAGAAGATTGCATAGCCTCTATAGATAAAAATGAATCTTTTACTTTCTCTTTTTCTTTTTTTTTAATTTCAGTCCTGTAAGACTCTGTGTACACTCTCTGGATGTCTGTAAAAATAACTGCTATGCCTTTATTAAAATATTTTCCCCTTACTTTTTTTCTAAGTAGATATTTCTTTCTTGAAGTTAAAATAATTGTAAGTAGAACAAATTATATTGCTCCCAAAAACCCATTCTTATGTGTTGTGTGTGTGTTTAGAGTAGTAGTCTTCACTTCAAACTATGAGTTTCTGTGTTATTTTTAGATATACTTTTCTCTGCTCCATAGTTGAAGAAAAGAAAATATATTTTTCTTTGATCTTTTGCTTTTAAGAAAGGAAGCATTTCAAAAATAGAAAAAGAAATAATAGATAGATATCATCTTTATGTGTTACTCCCAATTTCAGTCATATAGCCAGAAAATTTAGTTTTATATAATGTGAACTACATCTATACATAGCTAGAAAAATAACTGAAGCGATTTAGTTTCATAAGAACAAACAATTATTAAACCTAAGAGGAAATGTGGATTACTTAAGCATATCTTAAAGATTACATTTCACATTATATCAATTAATACAGTTTTTGCTATTAGTATTTCATTTAAGCTACCTCGTTTAGTTAAAAATGAAAGTTTCATCCATGTGCATTTGTACCTTTTAGTTCTGATGACTAAGTTTGGGTAGAAAATATTCTCATGTAATATAAAAGCTCACATAAAACTAATATGAGCTGTGGTTAACATATGGAAACTGAGAAAACTTTGCTAACTATATGCAATGATGCTAAAGGAGTAAGTGTCCTTATATGGCTTGATAAATCCAGTTTCATTATTTTATGGTCATACCACTATAACTTCAGTACAAACTAGAAATAACTGCCATACTATTTAACAAAAAGTAATGTGTTTCTATAGGTGTGAATGTCTTTTGATATAAATGTAAAGATAGTGGTTGAGTTTAGCAGTACATACAGATAAAATTAAGTATCTAAAATAGGTTTAAATATTTAAACAAGAGGAGCAAAAATTATGAAACTTTAGGTCAACCCCTAGGGAGCCTCAAAAACATTTCAATCAGTTGTGGTTAGTAAGTAGTCACCCATTTGTCAATTGTACAACCTTGTTTCTTTCTCTTGTTAGGAGTTTCTGTAAATGCAAAACTGGCCCGTGGTTCCATAGATGCTTTCTCTCACAGTTCTCCTTGCCTCCCCTGCTCCTTTGGCTACTACTGCTCCATTAATTTCTCCATGAACCTCGATGATATCCAGCCAGTCATCACTGAGAGGCCAATGTCAACAATGAAACTAACGTTCCTACAATTCACAGTCATTAGTTGATGGAGCCTGGAAACATATGTTGAAGCATGTAGCTTTTCCTCTCTGTTGTCACTGTCAAGATCTCTCCATTGCCTCACATCTTCTGATCTTCAGCCTTTTCTCTAGCCACAGGCTGGGCTGGCATTAGGGCACAACTTGGCCCAGTTTATGGATGGATTGCTTGTTCTGCCCCTGAGGTCTTCTTCAGAGAATAACATATCCTACTAACACTTTTCTTTAACATTTGTAGCAACATTTTTCCATAATTTAATGTGTCTCACTTTGACCTTTTTTAATGGACTTTTGAATTTGTTCAGCGTATGTGTATGTAATGATCCTCCTTTATATGGGTAGTATCTATGTCCTTTTCCAAGGGACTGTGAGATTTCATACAAATAACTGACTTTAGGATAATCACAGCATACTAGCAACAGTTAAAGATGTGGTCCTATTGCAGCAAATGAAAGATACGTGGAATGGAAGTAGGTGCTAGGAATTGGGTGTTACAAATGTCACACAACGCACTCCCTGAGGATCAAATTTTCAAAAAAAGAAGACTAGAATATAGGAAGAAATTCTAATTCTAAAGCACATTAGTAACTTCATATCTCTGTGTACAATGTTGCCATTTTTTCTTCAGTTGATGAAATGTGAATTTCAATACTTGGAACTTCAACATGAAAACAACAATTAGAAATGGTCTTATCCTTGACAACTAAACATGAAATTTTTATTTCTTCTTAAATTTTATATCTTTGTTTTCTTCTACCTGCACTTTTTCTCAAAACCTGTTTACGCTGCTAAACTAGTGTTTATGCTGCTAAACTAGTGATTATGCAATAGCAAATGTTTACAATTAGCAATTTAGGTAAAAAATACTTGTCCTCTTTGTTATTTAGATGCTGACATGAATTAATGTATGAGGAAATGTGTGTGGATTGATGTTTAAATATTAGAAACATAGAGTTAAAAATGTAGAAATTAAATAATCTCTCCTGGTGCAAAAACATGGATAGAAATAAATGAATTAATATTTAGCACAATATTCTTGAATCAGTAGTTTACTGTTTTTTATCATTTTTCTAAATCACTGATTTTCACAGAATTTTTATAAAAATATATTATCTTCTTTCTCAAAATGTCTTCCTTTCGAGTTCTTACTTATTCTTATTACCACTAGCATTTAACCAATCTCAGCTTCGTATATCCATGTCGTACTTTATATTTCTTCCTTCGTGTTCAGTAAGGCACCAAACTACCTTCAAAATTCACTTCAAAAAATCTCTTATATTTGTCTTTCTTTTCTTTATCACTGCCAAATTTCAACTGTGTCCTATTATTTCAAAGTTAGAATCTCTTTTCAAATATACCTTATTATAGGCTGCTACAGGTTTCCACAGATAATACAGTGCTTTAACTTCAGACAAAAATAAGTTCAAATGATTTATTCCATTTGTATTTTCTCCCTCTCTTCCTCTTTTCCTACATATTTCACTCATTTGTGTTATTGCCAGCTTTTTGGTTTTTTTTGTTTTCCATCAGATTATTCCTTTCTTCAACAGTATTCAGTAGCTCCCTGCTTCCTATGGAAGTAAATATGGATTTCTTTGCCAAATTTTTCCGTGTGGACAAACTCAGGCTCTACCTGTTGAAACTTACTTTTTACAGCTTCAAAGGACAGCCTGCTTTTGCCAAACCAAATCTGACACAGTTCTCCACGCTGGCACCCTCATGCCAGACTCCATTTTTCTCTCTAATCAAGTGCTTTCTTCTTCAACTACATCATTCATGGGGGGTAATATTCAGTATTTCAAGAATCTCATATAACACTTCAAATTTTGCTCTGTTAGGCATCACATTCAGCCATGTGCTCTTTTACATGGGCCATAAAACTTGCTTCCCCAAGAAGAATGCAAAATGCCTCAATGGTGAGGATTTGGCTTCGTACTCAAAGTATCATAGAACCTCATGGCTAGAAACAACGCTGTAGGCCACCTATCTTTGCCTCTCATTATAAAGAGGATAAATCTGAGACATCAGGTAATTAATTGATTGTTCAAAAGGCCATAGAAAAGGTAAGGACCAACAGAGTTGAAATAACATTTAGTTTTAATCTCAGTATACAGCATAGCATGCTCTCCTATCATTTAATTCTGGATTTGTATTTGACTAATTCTCAATAGATAGGAAACAAGTTTCTTTTCACAATGTGATAATTTCCAAAGCCAAATGATTTCAAAGTTTCTTGTTGTGACTTGAGATGAAAATATTCATTAAAGGAAAATATATATGTTATTTACAAAGAGATATTTTTCTTCTCAAGAGAATGAAAACTCAGATAACTTGTTTGCTGAAGTGGGTAACATGCCTAGAAAACAAATTTAAAAACTAAAGATAAAACTACAGAGAAAAAGACTTAAGAAAGAAGAGGTGTCTGAAAAGCATAGACAAACAATGAACGTTTAAGCATTACAACACTGAATTCTGCGAGTTGCAATGACCCGCCCTTCCCAAATAACTCCAAGAAGTTGTGAATAAATTAATTTATACCTTTAAAGTTTGAAAATATAACGAAAATGCTGATACACTAGTTCAAGGAGGACAAAAAGGAAGAAAGAATAACCAGAGGATCTCGGTCATATTTACATTACTCTGTACTCACCCAGTTATCACAACTTTTTAAATCGGTAAAGTATTTGTTGTCCTTTATGAAGCTAATGAAATCTTACTCTGGTTAAAATAATGTAATATGTAAAAATAAAATATTTTGCATATTTAATAGAATAGTGGTACCTTGGTTGATAAACCTAATTTGTTTTATGATTTTATGGAAGATGGCTCTGTTTGTGTTCATATGGGGAAAATGGCTGTGGTCGTGTTTGTTACCCAGTGTGGAGTTGGCAAACAGAAGCAAAATTTTGCTGAATGCTTTTGTTTGCAAACCAAATTATTTGCAAACAGAAGCATTTGTGAACCAAGGTGTTACTGTATATTGAATATACAGGAAATATTTTTCAATGATTAAAGAAAACTCATCAAGTTGTAAAAATAGGAATAAAATGGTATTTTTCTGAATAAAGGGTAATGGGGAGATTTTTAAAATAAAAGCTTTGATTTCAGAACACTGTTTTCACAGAGTTTTGACAAATCATCAGATGGTACATTAGTTGATGGACACAGTTTAACAGTAGAAACATTTGAAAGTGTTAATTATGAGTGGAAAGTTTTAGCTCACTTGATTTCAATATATTCTTTACTTAATTCATACAAAGTAGAAAAGTATGCATTGATTCCAGGTTTTTGCATAATTAGTGATTACTATAATTTTGTGCTGTTTGTGCCAAATTGTAACTACAGGGAACTCCTTTCACACCAGTCTCCACATACCATGGGTATTTGCCCTGATGGTTTTTCAAAAATATGTCATTTGTGTTCATCGTTTTATTATTGCTTGTAATCTCAGGCAAATTAATGCCCTAAACATTTCTCTTCTATTAGATAGTCTTACTTCAATTAATTTGTTCATTTGGAAAAATAAACTCAAACATTTGTATTTTATTTAAAGTTAGAGCTTAGGCAATGCACAAAGTAAGTAAGTTAGTTTCCTGTTGCCAATTTAGCCAATTATTATAAATTTTGTGGTTTAAAACTCAAATTTATTACCTTAAAATCTTAAGATTAGAAGTCCAAAATGGGTCTTGCTAGGCTAAAATCAAAATATAGAAGAGTTAAAATTCTTTGGAGATTTTAAGAGATCCTTTTCAGCTTCAGCTCTCCACTTGTGGTACTTTCTACAATTTGCAAAACTAGCAGCACAACATCTTCAAATCTTTTTTTTTTTATCTTTTGCAATTTTTGTATTTTATTCCTTTTTTTTTTGGCACGGGGGATCAAACTCTAGTCCTTGCTCTTGCACAGCAGGTGGCAAAACCACTGAGCTATTAATTCATTTTTATATAAACTTGATAAACAGATTGTAGGACAAATTTTAAACATGATTATGGATTATCTTTACATATTATTGAATTTATAAATCACATACATATGTCTCTTCTTGAATCTGAAAGGAATTTAGATTATATTTCTTGAATATAAGAAAGGGTCAACATTACAATATGTATGGAAACTAGATTATAAATTTTAAAAACTGTTATTTTAGCTAACATGTGCTTTAAAATGTTAGATAAAAATACTATCATGACAATACAAATCAGCAGTTTAATTTATACTGATTGTGAAATTCATTTCCTTAATGTTCAGAAGAAAAGTACTGTATCATGTGCATGACTCAGTGCTACTTAAATCCACTATATGAATATTAAGAGATTGATGAGAACCCTGTTTTATGCCATGCAGAAACTCATCCCGTTTTGCTGTGTTTGCTGTATTATAATGATAAAGCTTGAAATCATGCTGAGCTCTCACTTCATGGTGGGGAACACCAAAGCCTGCATTCAGTGCTGATATGCATGTGCAGATTCCATGATTCAAGTCGTCTTTATCCAGTGTTTGCCATATTGCCCCTGAGTAAGCAGTATTCATTTCCTCTTTTAAGCATTTCTACTAATAAAACATTCATCCTCATTCTTTAGTGGGGATCCCAGTTCTTCGAATCTTCACAACTTTCTGACTCTTCTGTCTTTCTCTCTCTCTCTCCCTCCACTTATAAGTCACTCACATTAATATTTAGCAAACTGAAATAATCTAGCATATAATCTATTGACTATTGTTTTTAATTCCACCTGAAAGCACAAGTACTCTTTGCCGTGTTAGATTAACATATTCACAGATTCCAGAGTTTACAACATGGATATCTTTGGAATGTAACTTCCAGTCACTCAGATAATTAATTTCCTTCACTTTTTAAATCTCTAAAGCTCTGACTGCCATGCATTTATCATTCATTTTTAGATCAATATTTTACAAAATTTTTCTATATTTAAACATGGATGGGAAAACATTTATTTTTGAATAGAATTGATCATTTTTGTTCAGAAATTTACAACATCTTTCAAATGTTAGTAATTGCTATATGATATTCCAAATCTTGTATTTGTATGTGTGCTCATTTTGCGAAGGCTGGCTATGAATTTACTATATAATTAGGGAACTGAATGGCCGGTAGGGGGTGATCTTCTCCTAGGCCCCTACAAGCCTTTGGGCCGTACAAATTAAGCGGTAAATGTCAGAATCTGCTTTCTACAGTTCATTTTTTAAAGTCTCCTTCCATTGTATTGAAATTTAACAACCAGTGAGCCAAACAATAAACTTAAACCTTATAAGCAAAAGTAGCTTTCAAAATAATGGAATTTCGGTATTGATATAATAAAACACCATTATATTGTAGGAAGTTTTTATGATATTTTTGTACTACTGTATTTCGTATTTGACATTTACAACTTATAACTGGAAGAACAAATTTATTTTAAGTTTCAGCTCACATTGAATTTATATAGTTCAATTATGCCTAAAATCAGACATTGCTCTCTAAGCACAACTGACAAAATAACTTTTACAATCATTTATATAATCTAGAAGAAATACTTTGTAAGAAAAATTCTATATGCTAATATTCTGAATGCTCCAAAAATGGCTATTTGTGAATGATTAAGGTTAAAAATATTTTTGAACAGTGATTTACCTGAGGGTACATTGATTCTAAGGAGATCAAAAACATTTTGCTGTACTTTTCTGATTAGTCCACCTTTACAGTAAGATATCAGTTATTTGATTGAATTTAATGTTAGGTGTTCTATCAAGTAGATGGAGACCCCAGAACTGGAGAACGCTATATAAATAATAAGAGCTGTTAGTAATTCCTGGCACTTTAGAAACATGAAAATATATGGATGTAGACTCCCAGACCTGCTTTTGAGTCTATGTATATAGCTTCTAACTTATCTATAGCTATCAAGAATAACGTGTCCATTCTAAGAGTCATTGAAAATTAAATATGTGGACAGGGGCTTAACATGTGAACACGTAATTTAATTGACTTAATGGTAGAAATTTATGAAATGAAAAGTCCTGAGTTTATATTCTCTTAGTTGGTGGAAAACTGGAAACAAGCGATCACAAATATGAATCAAGATTACACTTGCACTTTCTTCTCTGTCTATAGTTGAAAGACTAGTCCTTGCCTAGCCCTTCCGTAATACACAAATGAAATAAAAACAAACATAAAACTGTTTATCATTTATTAATCTGCAGATTATTGGCTTCTTTTAATATTTAAAAACTACATCCATTATTCTTCAAGTACTTTACTTTGTCACATTACATATTCTTTCCTTTGGGGCTCCAATCAGTCATTTCTTACATTTATTAGACCATGAAATCTTGAGAATATTTTATTTCAATCTTTTTCTGTAAAGCTTCATTTTAGTTCATTTTAATATTCCAATATTTCATTTTAATATCATAGCATTTCAATATTTCATTTGAATTGAGATCCAAAACATTTTATCCTATCAAATTTTCCCCTATGGATATAGTTTGTCAATTTCTTTAGACATTCCTACTGTGTGTGGTTGCCTATCAACCTCAACAAGTGAATTATTTTTACTTAAAGTAGTGTATTTTTCATTTCCTACTTTGAATTTCATTCTTTTGGAGGTTTTATACCTCTTCTAGTATACTCTATATAGTACCTCATTATATACACCTTTAGCTGTAGAAGCATTAACTTATTGCATGTAATTTATGTAGCTTTTTTCTTATACTTTCAATATCTGTGTCATTTTTTTTTCTTCTAATTTTGCAACCTTAGGTTATAGACTTAATTACTTCCATAACCAGTAATTTTTACTTATATTTTGAATATTGAAAAGTTTCTCTTTAGAGATTCTAAATGTTGTTATTTTTCGATGAAGATTATTTTTTACCTAATAGGTTGTTATATTACTGAGATATGACTTTGACATGAGGGAGACTTTGTTAGGGTGTACATGTTTTCCTTTTACATTTATTTCTAGGGCAACTTCTTTCATCTTGAGTCTTTATTCCTAAAATGGAATTGTTCTAAGATTTTTACAGAACCCTAAATTAATGATTAAAATATTCCCTCTAATATGACAGAATTTCAACTCAAACATCTGTATTCTTAATGCCTGGAAGCTTGTGAACAATTCTCTCAGCTCTTCAACATTCACGTTTTCCTCTTTTCTGTGTCCCTTGAAACTTTGGTCTTTTAGGCCCCTTGCAGACTAATATTTGCAATAATTTTACTTATAATTCTTAAAAAGAGAATTATCTCATATAGTCTTCAGAAGATGAATGATGAATGGGTAAATCACTTGTTACATCCACACAACAAAATATTATTCAGTGAACCAAAGAAATTAGGTATAAAAATATATCAGAACAGATTGTAGAATATTAAAAAATATGTAGAATGTAGAATATTAAAAAATCATCCTACCATATTAGCATTGCATGAGAAGAATTCACTAAAGAATCAGGAAAATCATGCTGACCTAAGGACCTTTGAAAATGAATGGAAAATGAAAAACCTAGAACAAAACAAATGAGTACAGGGTTGTAACCTAGTGATGAAGTTGATTCCCATGGGAGTACAGATGAACTACTCTAAATGTTCAGGCCTTGTATACCAGAATTGAACAATTAGGTAAATGCCTACAAATCTAGGAGTCTGTTTTCTCCCTATTAAAGATAAGTAAGGGGAAAGTCTACAGTGATCTTCATAGTAATGGATTAAGAGTTAGAGCCATCAGAAGGAACTCATGTGTGGCTTAATATTGACAAAAAAATGGTAACATGCAGAAATATATATATATATATATACACACATATATATACATATATATACATATATATGTGTATATATACACACACTCTGTCTTTCCTGTATCCACTAAGAAAGCCTAGAAGCAATAATCTTAATAATGAGCCCACTCAGCACCTAAAATTTAAAACCAGGATTTCTTTATAAAAATCTGTTATACACAAAATGAACTTGAAGTATTTGTAGTGCCAGAAAATAAGGAAGTTCTAAGACAAAATGTAACACAAACAAAAATAAAATAAAGAGAGAAATAAATAATGAGACTATGTCAAAAGAACATAGAAGGCAACAGAAAGTGTTCCCTATGGCTACAGCTAGAACTGTTTAAATAAAAATGAAAAAATTACATAAATAAAGTAATACAGGAGTATAAAAATCAAGATCTTTGAGTAGTACTGATACGGATAGTAATTTAACAAACAAATGGGAAGAAGAGATAACTCTTTTTACGAAAGAATTCTGAATAATGTAAACACTCTGAATACAAAGTAGTGAGGCATAACACTTGACTCCCTAGGAGTGGACTGCACTGTTTCTGTTGAGTACAGAATGGAAAGAGGGGGAGAGGTGACTTCACAGAGGACAAAATTGGTAAAAACTCCCCCAAGCCAAGTAATCAGGGTGAACGTCAATAGTGACAAATCATGCGCTCTTAATACACTTTGATGAGAATAGCACTTCCTGTTTGAGGTCATTTCCCCAATATCCAAAACATCAGTATAATCATTGGAAAAAAAAACAAAACCTGAGACAAATATAAAATAAGGGACAAATACAAAGCCCCTGACCCATAATCCTCCAAACTCTCAAAATCATTAAAAAAGCAAAGAAAGTCTTAGAAACTACTATCACCAAAAAGTGTCTAAGAGGTTACTTTATAATTATTAAATGTAATGTATTAGTCTAGTTAGAATCAGAAAAACTTTAGTTAAAAATAATGGAAAATTCAAGTTAAAAATAATGTATCTATATAATTTCCATAATTGTAACAAATAAAACATATTATGTAAGATGGAAAATGGGTGTAAAGTACATGGGAATTCTTTGTATTACCATTTCAATTTTTCTATTAATCTATTCTAAAATAAAGGCTGTTTTAAAAATCATATCAAAATATTTATAAAGCTAATATTTTAACTTTTATTTGAAAACTATTTATTATTATTACTTTATCATTAAATGTCATCCAATTTCCACAGTGTAGAATTGGCTTAATGCTTTGTCTCTCTTATTTTTGAGATTGATATGTATATAGATGAAAATATTAATTTATTTATTTTAAAAGAACTGTAGTTTTTCAACTTTGTTTAATGTTTCCCATCTGCCCTATGCAGCAATAATATATGTCTAGGGGCCATGTATCAAAACAAAACAAGAAAAAGAACCAAGGAACTTGATGTTTGGCATTACTGAGAAACAATACTTTATTATAAATGAATTTATTACAGTTAAGATAAAAGAGAAGAAACGTTTCACAAGCTAATTTTTTCTCTTATGCAAATTCTTCCTCTACTTACATCCTTCTCATACTCCAAAGCAGGTACTGTCTTCAATATTGGCAGCAGAATAATGCATAAACCTTTGGGCCTTGTGCCTTTATCTTCCCCTTTCTTAGAATTTGAGGCCATAGGTGAGTTGAAGCCCTGGATTCCCTTGAATTTCAGTGGTATTTATAATGAGAAGTTTACAGTTATGCATTGTACCATGCCTGCATTGTGACCTTAAATAAAGTTGTTTGGAGTTTTTTTACTTTTTTGTAATATGTGGAGTTCTCCTAAGTAGTGCTGCACAAAATAATTTCTGTTCTTTGATCCCAGCATGTGACACTACTAGATATGTAAAAGCTAAGTATGGGAATTGGGAACAAACAATTTGAAATTTGTATTGATTTTGAAATTGCCATAATTCTTTTTTTGGGGGGGCGGCTGGAGATCGAACTCAGGACCTTGCCCTTGGGAAGCAAGCAACAGAACCACTGAGCTAAATCCTCGGCCCAATACTCCCATAATTCTGCTGCTACATTTGATGAAAATATTAATCCACATAGAATTGGAAATACAAATTTAATCCTTGATCACAGGTAGGTTAGAAAACACTAGTGCCAAGCATAATCTCTAGGACAGGAAACCCTCTTGCGACAAGTTGATCATGAGAAAAATTTAAGGTAGCATCTTTTGTCTTTTTCACAGTATTGCTTAAGATTATATCTATTTTAAGCTCTTTAAGGGGGCAGATTATTTGTTTAGATTGCTCTGTATCACCTATGGATCTTTAATTACTAGTCATATAATCATAACATATTTCTAACAACAATCTGGGAAATACACAGTAGAAGAGACACATTTCATCCTGCAAATTTGAAAGGATGGGGAAAAAAATGAAGAAAAAACTCAGAAAGGCAGGATTGAATTGTGACTGCAATATGAATCATACTTGTTTTTCATGGATTGATTTTTGAATTATTATACAGGGATAATAGTGATAACTGAAAAAAATGTACTGATGTTTTTACTTAGTCTGTGAACTGGAGCTAAAAAGAAAAATATTGATTTTTCAGTCTTATATTAGGAATTAAAGTATGATGTTTTATTTGGAAAATTTTTCTAACTCAGCTCTTTTACTGCACAGGTAAAATTCTATCATTCTGCCTATAAATATGTTTCATTTTATATTGTAAGTGCATACATATAGTCATTTCTATCCTTTATCATCTCTCAAAATATTTTTATTTCCTAACATAAATTTCTAAATATATATTTTTCATTGTGATGCTACAAGACTCCTTTGCAAATGTAAACTAGTGACTCTAATGCTGTTCTTGAATATGGTCTGAGTGTCCCCCAAAGCTTCATGTGTTAATTGCCATTGTTCGATAATAGAAGGGGAACTTAAGCCAAATATCCTGCTTAGAAGTAAGACCGTTCAGAAGTGGTCAGAATCAGATAAGATCATTAGAATAGAACCAGCATTATAGAGTGCTGGTGGCTTTATAATTTTTTTGAGTCCTTTATACATTCTAGATATTAGTCCTTTCTCTGAGGAGTAGTTGGCAAAAATTGTTTCCCATTCTGCAGGTTACCTCTTCACTTTGATATTGGTTTCCTTTGATGTGCAGAAGCTTTTTAATATGATGTGGTCCCATTTGATGATTCTTTGTATTATATCTTGTGCAAGTAGGGTTTTGTTCAGAAAGTCTACTTGAGCCTATGTCCTCAATAGTTTTAAACTCTTTTATCTTCCAGCAGATTAAGTGTTTCTGTTTTAATGTTTAGATCTTTGATCTATTTTTACTTTAATTTAGTGCATGGTGAGAAATATAGGTCTAGGTTCAACCCTAGGCATAAGGATAGCCTGTTTTCCCAGCACCATTTGTTAAAGAGGTTATCTGTCTTCCAGCAAAGGGATTGGGCCCCTTCGTCAAAAGTAACTTGGCTGAATATGGATAGGTTTGTTTCTGTTTCTTCTGTCTCATTGATCCATGAGTCTGGATTTTTCTCCCAATACCATGCTGTTTTTATCACTGTAGCTCTGTAGTATAACTTGAGGTCCATGATTGTGATGCCCCCTGCCTTGCCCTTTTTACCCAGAATTACTTTGGCTATTCTATGTCTCTTCTGGTTCCGTATGAATTTAAGGATTACTTTCTCCAGTTCTCTTGAAGTAATAGGTGTAGGCAAGGACTTTCTGAGTAGAAACCTGGTTGCACAGGAATAGTACCAAGAATCAACAGATTGAATGATGTCAAAATAAAGACCTTCTACACAACAAAATAAACAAGCCACAAAGTGAAAAGATAACTTAGAGAATGGGCAAAAAACAAGTTACCAGCAATTCCTCAAACAGGGGACTAATATCTAGAATATACAAAAAACTCAAAAAGATGACACCCAAAATAAAAGACTAATCATATAATGGACAATCAAAATAAATAGAACCTTCTCAGAAGATATTCAGGTGGGACATATGGGTGGGCAATAAATCTATGAAGAGATATTCAACATCTCTAGCCATTAGAGAAATGCAAATTGAAACATTGTGATTTCACCTAATCCAACAAAGAATGGCATCATTAAGATATCAAACAATAACAAACGCTGGACAGGCTACAGGGGAAAAGAGATCCTTCTACATTTTTGGTAGGATTGTAAACTTGTACAACCACTATGAAAATTATTATGGAGATTAGTGGAAAAGTGAAACTAGACATTCCATTTGACCCAACTTTTCCCTTTCTAGGTACTTTCCCAAAAGTGTTAAAGACATTATATTACAGTGATACATGTTTATTACAGTGATACCCCTGTTTATTGCAGCACAATTCATAATACCTAAAACTTGGAAGCAGCCTATATGTCCATCAAAATGTGAATGGATTAAAAATGTGGTTTTTACACAAAATGGACTATTATTCTGCTAGAAAGATAAGCTTGAGTCACTTCTAGGAAAATGGATGCATCGTGAGATCATAATTTTAAGTAAAATAAATGAGACACTAAAGCTTAGAATGGATGATTTGTCTTATGTGAGAAACTCAAAGAATAAATAAAGAGCAAGATAAAAATAGATGAAGAATGTTGGGAGATAGATCATTCTAAACAGGGTAAAGGATCAAACATTGAGGGAGGGAGAAGAAGGGGAAGGAAAGGAAACAAGCAAGGAATTAAGATGTGTTTTATCCTGTGCAGTCAGGGTTTTGTTCAAGAAGTCTTTGCCTACTCCTATGTTGTCAAGTGTTCCACCTATTCTCTCTTCCAGCAGATTTAATATTTCTGTTTTAATATTTAGATCTTTGATCCATTTTGATGTAGTTTAGTTCATGGTGATAGACATGGGTCTAATTTTAGTTTTTGACATGTAGAAAGCCAGTTCTTCCAGCA
>NW_004624783.1:10628946-10643715 GCF_000247695.1 Heterocephalus glaber
AAAGCAGCAGTAGGGATGGTGGCCCAGAAGCCCTTTCCTCTGGGCTGGGAGCAGCAAGAGGGATGGTGGCTGGGAAGCCCCTTCCTCTGGACCAGGACCAGTAGGATGGTGGCTCAGAAGCCCCTACCTCTGGGCTGGGAGCAGCAGGAGGGATGGTGGCCTGGAAGCCCCTTCCTCTGGGCTAGGAGCAGCAGGAGAGAAGGTGGCCAGGAAGCCCCTTCCTCTGGACCAAGAGCAGTGGGATGGTGGCTCAGAAGCCCCTGCCTCTGGGCCACGAGTGGCAGGACCTAGTACCATGGTCTGGTGGTCTGGTGTCCTCTGTGTCTTTGTAGTTTGGAACCAGGTGGGTTCCTCTGTTTTTGGTGCATTCTAATTTTAAAAGTCTCTGGTTTTATAAATCAAAAAACAGAAACAGAAGCATAGGAGATCTTATTTCAAATTTTGTGAAGGAAACAAAAATATAATCATAAGAATCTTCATCTTATATTTTGTAGGTGCTATAAATTTTGGTACTATATCAATTAAAATTGAATTTTATTTATAGTAATCACAAAATGAATAAATACATGAATAAAATACTTGAGGCTACTTTACTACTACTACAAATTAGAATTTCTATATTAGTTCTATAAAATCTCATAATGGTCCACTTCATTTCACATGCCATATGTGACCCTCTGAATTTACATGTTCACACAATAAAGTGAACTATTGCAATTGTGGATTATATTGTTGATCATATCACATAGAAGTTTTATTTGCTTCTCTGAAATATGGTAATTATACATGTTGGAATGATTGATTAATGCATGTAAGTACTTACTGTAATTTAACATTTTCAATTGTAGATTTTTTTGCCTCTTAAATATTAATAACAGAAACATAATATTCCAGACACTACATTTTTGTGAAAGTTAGAATGAAATATTTACCATCATCATTATGAGATTTTTCTTCTTAGATTTATGAGACAAACAATACAAATTGCTGTTTGCTTAGAAAATATGAGTTTAGTTGTGAACATCTGCTACAAAATAGAATAGAACAGAATTATAAAAATGTTTGGAAAATCTATCTAAGAAAGTTTTCTATTAAGATTACACAGTATCTGAAAGGATAAAGAGACTGATAAAGGAACTATGAAAAAAATGAAGTGTTTTTAGTGAAAATAAATGAACATACATATATATTGGGAGGTTAAATGAGAAAACCATACTGTTTAATTTCTATCAACATTTCAATAATTCAAATTACCTATATGCTAATTACTAAAAATTATTACAATACACATCATTTAGCCATGAAAATATTTATTATTTGGATACCTCAAAATACAAATGTAGTGTTTCAGAAAAAAAAAAATCAAGAAGCTTGAGTTAACAAGAAATGAAAAGATATATTTGAGTTACAAAAAGAAGGGGCAGGAAAACAAAGTTCATAACAGCGAAAAGCAAAATGCAGCACACATTGAAGACTTCGTAAATGAAAGTAGCAATCAGTCATGTCTGAAAAAGAAAGGAGCTAATGAAGACCAGTGGATTGAAGATGCAGAAAGGGCCGCTTGTTCTGAAAATAAATAGCAAGGAGTTGAGGTAAGAGGAGACAAGGTAAAGCACATGGAATGAATGATAATGCCTGAATAGGGAGGATGTTGATTACTGAAGTACTTCATAGCACTATAGATAAAAACCAAAAGTGTATTAAATCATTTAATAGCTTGCTATGAATTATAGAGGAAGGCCCATTACCGTGGTATGTTGTTGTATAAAACTACGTGTTCCAGAAGAGAGATTTGCAGCTTTCTACAGCCTTCCTCAGGGGTTTCTTTATCAATTTAGAATTCTCTCATGTGAACCAGATCAAATATTAAGTGTCTCTCAGAGGAGTGACAAATCGTGTGTTCTTCAGAATGGTGCAATAAAATTCAGGCACTCAAAGACATATTGATTAATCACTGGATCTATTAAATGTAAAAATCAAGCTTGTGAGATGCAAATTTAAATGGCATTGACTTTTTTCCTTAAAATAAAAAAGGAAAAGAGGCATGGTGGCTCACACCTCTCATCCCAGCACTCTGAAAGACTGAGGCAGTGGAATCACAAGTTTGATTCCAGCCTGGGCAACTTAAGGACATAGCCAGACTATATCTGAGAAAAAAAGGCTGGAAAAAAAATCCTGAAAGCTCAGTAACACAGTAACCCCAGTAACACACACACATACACATATACACAAGCAAAATCTTGAAAAATTAAATAATTGCTTAATCAGAGAAAGAAAAATTTTAAAACAAACTTTTCATGAACTTAATATCTAAAACAAGGTACATATAATAGGAATGATCCCTTTTAATATTTGAAATAAGCATTCACATGTGAGTATATTGAGTAATAGGAAATAGTAGCAAAATTCATGCACAAGAAATCGAAGCTAATTAGTTTTATATGATTCTGCATTAATATCATTAAATTAGTGATTAAGCTAAATTGTGATACCATAAATTGAAAATTTTGAATATAAATTTAAGGGTTTAAAATAAAGAAAATATCATGTCTAAATTACCTAACATGGAGAAGAGTCAACTAAATTTTGATAAATATTTTTGTTATTAATAGCATATTAGAAACAAAATAATGTTTTTAAAATGAGAATTAGATTTTACTGATATAGATAGAAAAGATTAGTCACTGAGGTCACATATCACTATTTTAATAAATGAATAAATAGATCAACATATGTTAACAGAGCAATAATGAATTTTACAGGAGTGTACAAAACAACTAAAGGCATACAAAAGAAGAAAAGTATTCAATTTATATAAAATAAACTTCAATAGTTGATGACCACTAAGACCTATTTTATGACTTTTAAATTTTACTAGAAAGATAAGAATTTAAGCTGTATTATTATCGAATTGGTGGCTTTTTCTTCTAAACAAAAAAATAGTATTTATTTGTGTAATTAAGTGTTTTAAATAATAAGAATCTAAGTTTAAACATAACAATTTTGGGTAAAAAATTGTCTTGAAATCATTATTTCTTCTATTTCATAGAATATAGGAAAAATCAACTTTTTGATGGATTAGTGTTTCCACTGACTTGTTTGAGTTTTGCATAAAGTCATTGACATTCATAAAACTGAAGGGAAATTTTCAAATGTAATTCTAGCCATTAATTTATATACTTCAATACATGTTAAGCAAATCTATTAAGCCTAAGAGAAGAAAAGAGACCCCAATAATTATATTTCTGATAACACTTTAAAATAAATGTACAAACTGTTAATTTTTTATTTTTCTGTGTGTCTACTATTCAATACATATATCATATTCATATGGTAAAAATTTTTATGAGTTTTAAGTAAACTCATAAATGAAATGTTTTACTTTCCAGGGAACCTATTCTTAATTACAAATATTATTTCAAAATATATTGAAGCAATAATTATACTTACAATTAATTCTTCCCACACATTTGATACTGTTATGGTTTTAGACATGATTTTAGTGTTTCCCCCAATTTCATTCTCTGGAAGCCTGGTCACAAATGTGGTGATTTGGGGAGATGGCAGAACTTTTGCAGAGATGTGTAAGTGGAAGATAATTAAAGCACCCGGGCTGCCACCCACCCTTCCATCAGAAGGGATTAGTATAGTATTCTTGGGGCCTGTGTTGGTTCCAGAGAAATATGACTGCTATGAAAAGAACACGCATGGGCCCTGTGCACTTTGCACTTTGGGGTTTCACCAGATGATCTCTCTCTCTTTTTCACATACACTATCACCATGATGTCTTCTGCCTGTTGAAATGGAGTCAGAAGGCTCTTGTCACAGGTGTGTGGATGCTAGGGTACTGTCCTCTTGAATCTCTGAACTGTGAACTAAGTAAACCTTTTTGTGTAAATTACTCATCCTGCAGCATTTTGTCACAGAAATGCAAAATGACCAAATACAATGTCAGTATAAAAGACATAAAAGAGATATGTTTTAAGATACTATTTTTGTCACACTAAACTCAAATTTCTAAAAATGAAGTATCACTGAAATATTTATTTCCCTTGTTAAATTCTCCCCAAATTTCTCTTTCTATTCCTCTCATTAAACTAAACCACTATAATGCATTTAAGTATCATTCAATGTTTTCTATATTTTCATACCCTATAAATAATTTTAAATTTCTGTAACAATAATATGTATTTATAAGCCTAGAGATAATTTTAGATTCCTACTTCTACATTTTTAGAAAATTAAAACCAAAAAAAATCTTCAAAATATTTTCTTCGAAATTCTCCAAATGTCAAAATAATTGTCTATATGCACATAGTTGTCAAGAAATTTCTGTTTTTCAGGAAAAACAAATTCCTACTTTTTAAGAAAAGATAATAATTTTCTAAATAGGAAAACACTACTCATTTCAAGTGATGATGTTGTAATAGTTAAAAATAGAATATTGTTCTTTCTATAATTTTAATCAATTAATTTAAAATACCTAGGCATTATTTCAACTTAACCTTTTTAATTTTCATTTCCTCTGGAAAATTTCTTCCTTTACACTTGTATAGATGTTATTTCTTGCCACAGTTTAAGTGTGACCTTAAACAATAACTCCTAAAGCTATTTATATAGAAATACAAGAGAATTTTACTATACTCCAAGATAAAGGAATAGAAATGAAGTAACACTAAAATTTATTCTTCCATCTAAAACAAAAATAAAAACTCATTCAAAAAGAAATAGATAACATGAAAAGTTATATACCTATTAAATAAATTGAATTTAGTTTCTAAAAACTTTTTCATAAAGAAATTCCAGGCCCATATGATGTTAATGATGCATTCCACTAACATTTAAAATGTAATAATACTAATTCTATAAAACTCTTATGGATAATTAATGAAGAAGTTTTTCTTAACTCATTTCTGGATAGTAAAATTACTCTAGATATAAGAAAAATATAAGTCAAAAATCTTTATTAATATAGATGGAAAAATTTCAAGACAAATATAAGCAAATCAAATCCAAAAGCATATATAATGATGATATCTCATTACACAATTGAATTTATTTCAGCATTTCAAGTTAGGTTTAATATTTGAAAGTTGTTTAATCTAATTCACTGTATACAAATATAAAAAAGGAAAAAGATATGATTTTCTCAACAAACAGAAAAATTCTATTCCTCATTATAAAACAAAACAGAATAGCCAACAGAAACCGTAATAAAACATTCAGAAAATTAGAAAAACAGGGATACTTCCTATAACTGATGAAAGACTTTTTAAGAGAAGCCTATAGCTTATCTTATACTTGAGAGAACTGAATCTTTCTTGCCTAAGATCAAGAACATGATAAAGAAGACCACTGTCACCATTTATAATCAACATTGTACTGATGTTCCTGCCAGTTTAAAGAAAAGAGGAACATAAAGAAGAAAAAAAAAAGGAAAAAGAAAGAGAACAAAGAGGAGAAAAAGAATAACAGCAGCTGCAGGAGGAAAAATATGAGAAGGAAGAAGACAGGAAGAAGAGAAAGAGAGAGGAGAAGAGGAGGACAGAGAGTGAAAAAAGAATAACCAAAATGGTCTTTATTCACAAAGCGCAAGATCACCTATGTACAAATTCGTTTGGAATCCACAAAGAAACTAGTAGAATTAATGAGTTTATCTAGGTTGCAGAATGAAAGATTCACATACAAAAACAAATTATTTTCTTTATAAACTAGTGACAATCTGAAATTAAACTTTAGGAAACAATACTAATAATAGAAAATATTGAATATTTAGGAAAAGCATGGCAAAAAGGACATGGGATCTATACACTGAAAATTACCAAAATACCACTGATAGAAATTAAAGGCCTACATAGAGACTTATGTATAAAAAGCTTCAGCATTTTAAAAATAAAATCCTCTGAAATTTATCTATTGATTCACTATAATTTTAATAAAAACCATGGCATATTTATGTAGAAATTAACAAATATATTCTCAACTTGAAGAGTATAGAGTATCCAGAAATACATAGATAGATAGATAGATATAGATAGATAGATGATAGGTAGATAGATAGATATAACCAATTTTTAACACAAATTTGAAGTCAATGAATAAAACAAAGGATAGCATTTGTCACACATGATGGTAGAGGCCTGAAAATGTAGCTCAGAGGTAGAGCAGTTGCCTAGTATACTCAAGGTCCTGGGTTGGATCCCCACTACCAACTCCCCCCAAATTGGTGCTGTAACCATGGGCTTCACAAAATGAAGTGAAGGAGTAAAGGAAGGGAGAGTAGGAAGGAGGAAACAAATAAAGTTCTACTCTTAATTAACTCAAAATGCAGAACTGATCTCAATGTAAGCCCTAACACAATGAAACTTTTGAAAATAAGGTAGGAGAAATCACTATAGCCTTGAGTTGGACAAAGATTTCTTAGATTTCACATCAAAGGATGTTCCACTAAAATAAATAAACTACACTTTATCACAACTAAAAACTTAGTTTTTCAAAAGAAACTCTTAAAAGAATGAAAAGACAAGTCACACTAGGAGAAAACACTTGAAAATTAAACATATGATAAAGGATTTATATTCAGCATAGAGAGAAATTTTATAACTTAATTCTTAGAAAACAACCTATTTAATATTTTAAAATAAGATTAAATTTATAAACCAGAGCTATTTTTTGTGCTTTGCCATTGAAATGTCCTTTATTTTTATTCTAGAAGTAATGAGACAAGTTTATATATTCATCAAACCTCAGCAACAGGTATATATAAAATAGGTGTATACTATACCACAGTAAAGTTGCTTCATAGCAAATCCACTTAAATGCCAAAAGATATTTTGTATTCAATTGCAGGGAAAAGACAAAATGCTAATTTTATCTTTCAAAAAATATTTTTTCTGTTAAATAGACAATTTTAAATTGTATTTAACCAGTTTTCATTAGTAAAAATTAAGTTACTCAAGTATCGATTTATCATAATGCTTTTGACAAAATGATATGATTTTTTGACAGAATTCATCTCACTTTGAATTTGAACATTAAAAAACAATTTTCTTAGATAACAAATGTTGCCACAATAACAAACATTTCATTTATTTTTCTATGAAGCTCTTCAATTTAATTCTCCTTATCATTTTCTTCCATTATTGTTGTAGATTTCTCTTCTGCAACTGTTAACCAATCTGTTTGGATCTTGAATAGATTTATTTTTAAAATATGATGTTTTAACCTGAACAAATTCATTTTCTTTCAAAATTTAAAGTAATGCTTTGTATTTATTTGGGTTACATTGTAAACAATTTAAGAGGTAGATAATGAGGTTGACATTATAAAACCTGGTTTTATTTTGAATTTTATAGTGGTTGTCAGTTCATTAGTTAATTTTTATGTTTGATGACTTTTTCTTTTGTAGACAGTGTACAACTACAGAGATATCAATTCAGAGAAAACAATGAGTCCAGTGTTAATGTGTTGTGTTTTATTAGAGTCAGGGCATAGGTTCTACTACTAATGATGTTTGTTTCATGACCTCAAATAAATGACTACAGCAAATGTGAGTCTTCCTGCTCTGTTTTGATAGATACATAGGTTATTTGTGGAGTTTCCTTTGTGTGTGTGTGTGTGTGTGTGTGTGTGTGTGTGTGTGTGTGGTGAGTTTGGAGAAATTAGGAGCCCTTCACCATTTAAATTAAAGAATATTTCCCTAAAGTCAATCGTTTTTCATGTTTTTACTATACAAAAACTAAAGTATTCCTTGGACCAACTACTGTGTGTTTTATACTACAGTCTTCCCTTAATATATAACAGTATTTCAATTGGGAAAAATTCATATAAAACAATAATTTTAAGAACCAATATATGGATATAATGTAATAATTATACTAACTTCTACATATTATGAATATTGACATTAATGAAACCAAAATACAGACAGTAGTGTCAATGTTCATGTATTGCATGTTTTAACCATCAGTTCATAAATTCAATTTTATCCTTTAAATAATAAATAAAAATAGAATATACAGCTCTATTTGAATTGAGATAAATATAGATAAATAAACTTGCAAAATAAATGCAATAAGAAATATTCAACTGGGTTGCCTGCTCAATATACAGCATTAATAAATGCAATGTGACCAAAAATTTGTCCACACATTATTACATATTGTCCCATATCCAAACTCATAATGATGAGAAAAGAAGTATGCTAACATGACATACATCCTTACAGAAGCTGGGAATTTGAAAAGGTTTTGCCAACTACAGTAATCCCTCAGTTCATGAATGCTTCTGTTCCCAAACAATTTGGTCCTCAAACAAAAGTGTTCTGCAAAATTTTGCTTGCATTTGCAAAGTCAACATAGAGTGAAAAACACAACCGTGGCCATCCTCCCCACACAAACACAACTGCTGCCATGTTTCCTCTGCAAACACAAATGTGGCCATCTTCCCCAATGTCATAAAACAAATTAAACTCATGAACAGATATACCATTTTATCTGACAGCTAGAACAAATAGACCTGGGAACTGAGAAAAATGCATGAAATCAGAAGGCAAGATAAGAATTCTTTCAATCATGAAGCATGAATGTTTCATGTTCTGATAAATGTTATATTTCTCAGTAAAACTTGAAATACAGTTTACTTTAATGTATACTCTAAGCATGTTACTCAAGAAAGAAGTTGTATGTTGTGCTTCCAGATTTTCTAGCTAGAAACAAGATATAGGAGCTTCCTAAGTCATGGTTTTACTGCCTTACGACAAATTTTATTAGTATGCTAAGAATTATTCTGTCAGCTGTTTTAGGTAGACATTTAATTAGATTTGTCTTTAAAAAAAACCCTTAAGTAACAGGAAGACAGCTGCATACTTACCTTGAAAATGACATTCTACATTTCCCTGTAAGCAGAACTGCTGCAGCTGTCTGATAATTTTCTCTCTTTTAAGGAAATGATTTGTAAGAACTAGACAAGTGATCAGCTTTGAGCCCATACTGTCTTTAACAGGATTTTGGAAAGGCTGGGCAAAAGAACAAAGAGGAATTTATATCAGTGCTGAAAATTGGTCATGCGCTGTGATTTGTGCTGGTCTATTTGGACTTCTTCATTATGGTATGAATGTTCCTTCTCCAGAAAAGATATTATGAGTGAAAATTTAAAACATAAATATTACTAACAAAGAAATAGCTTTAGCTTGCCACTGTAGTTATTTAAAATTGGCACACTACACTTGTGACATTTCATTCCTTTCCAGCAGTCTTTTTTCTCATTCAAGTCAGTGAATTACTCTGGAGGCACTGGAATATTCATTCATTTATCCTTGGTTACATTTGTACAGTCTGCTATTTTAGAGGGAAGGCAGTGTTGCTCCAAGAAATATATTGCTATAAAGATAAATAGTAAAAGAGAAATAAGGACATATTTTTTTTTAAATTTCAGTGGTAAATGAAAATTTTCTTATTTCCTTAGTCTTTTCCTGAAAGTTCCAGTGTTAAGCCTAAGAGCGCTATTCAAAGTATGCAAATCACATGCACTGTAATTGTACAAGCCATATAGACCCTGGTAGAACCATAGGGAGACACAGGGAGCTGGTGGAATCAGCTCCTTTGGAAGCATGGTATGTGTGGAGACAAAGATTAAAATAAACCTATGTATGGCTGAAATGGAAAAGGTTTTGAATTGCTGAGCCCACATAGCAGAGGTATTGGCCAAAGTTTACCAGTGAGTTAGATCAAATATTTTGTATTAGCATTTTTATGCTAATTTCCATGCTAATATAAAGAGATTTTAAAAGTGAAACAAACAAAAAAACACCCAAATAATAAACTGTGTCTAAGTTCGTATAGCCCAGAAATAGAAACATGGTCCCACACAGTCTGTCAAACAGTTTATAAGCAGTAGTATTGGTAACCGCTGTCTCCTGCTCCTTGATGACAGTGACTGCTTCTATTGGTCCTAAGACAGAACAATGCTTTTGTTGCTGAATTGCCTGGCAGTTTTCAGCATATTCCAAGGACTAACAACTAAATATCCCTGGGGATGTTTTAAAACTTTATGTTTTAAACACATCCTTATGTGAAGTCATTTGTGATTCTTTTAACCTTCTCTCTGAATTCAAAACAGTTTAAACAGCTGCTTAGACAGCAGATGAAGAGAAGCTGCCTCAGTGAGCTCGCTACATGGATGGGAAGAGATCTGGTCATTTCAGAAAAGCAGCATGATGAAAGGAAGCCAAAGCCAGGTGGGCAATGTTCGTCAGTTCCCTGTTTTGCTCTTACCATTTGGGTCATCGGTACTTCTTTAGGAATTACTGAACTTTAGGGAGGATTCAGATATGAAAGTTAAGCGGCCAGGAGGAACAATAAGTACATTTTTTTTCCCTTCCTTTTCTTCTCTAGAGTTAATTTTAGGGATTCCTTCCTATAATTGTCTCCATATCATTGCTCTCTTAAACCTATTGGTTTTCACAACTGGTCCTATATTCAACCAGAGAAGATGCTGGTCAGCTACATGAAAGGGAAGTAAGGTTTCTACCTGTCTCCAGTCCAGTTTGACTGTGAATGATCCCAGTACTACTGATGGGCATCTTGGCTGTTATTTCCAGGTCTCAGGATCTAAAGCTTATTGCAAGCAATGGTATTCACACCTTGGTCTAATTCTTATATCAAATGTATCCTTCCATGTGCTCCAACATAGCTCATGGGTTTTAGGTTATGAATCTAAATGTAACTAGAAAATTACTCCAAATCATTAAATGTCAGTATTAATAAATTCCACTAAATTTGTACAATATAAATTCCCTTGTTATAACATTACAGTTGAAATTAAAGATCATAAATCAGATAACTTTTTAAAAAATAAAATTATAAAGGAATTAAAGACTAAAGTTAAATCTAAAGAAGTTAAAATGCAGAAAATAACAATTCTATTTTTTAAAATCATACTTACTCTTGGATAAATTTCCTTCTTAGGCTTGAATATCATTGAGATTCCTTTACCAACTGCTATTTACACTGTGATCCAGAGGAATGGGTAGAGCCAACCCTAGACCTAGAATTATTTCAATAAATTTCTTCTTAAGTAAAAATTATGGACGTGGCTTGGCCAAAAGCCTCAAAGTTTCTACCTCTTATTTCAGTACTGGTATTTTAGATTATTTCTCAAAGCTTCTAAAGAATAAAATGAGTATATTGGAATTTTAGGGATTTACTTCAAGTTCACAAAAATGACCTAGGCATCAGAAAAAATGGAGACCCAATATATGCATTGTTACTGATAAAAGTTGTATATGAGGATGAAGCTTTATTTGAAGTCCACTGAGTTTTTTATATGACTTGTACATTGAAATTAAATATTCCCTGTACAAGCAGAAGGACCCTAGTTCAATCCCCAGTACCGAAATTAAATATGCCCTTAACTGCTGATCTCAAAAAGCTTGCCACCGAGAAAATTAGAATTCACATGTGCCAAGTCTTGGCTGCTTTGAAGATGGGCAGAGCTGTGCTGAGCATGGACTGCTTTCCCAACAAGCTTTTCAATTGGATATGGGAACCCTATATTGAAGAGATTGTCTTCTCACATCTTTCCACAGGTGAGCCACAGTGTTTCAGATAACACCGTATTCATCACATAGAGACAATCTGTTTCAGAAATAAACTCCTAGGACTTACTTGGTGGCACATTTGATTATGTAATTGATCTACACCTATAATCAGAAACAGAATTTCAGTCATATTATTCAGTATATTTTCATTTTAAGTCAATTTAACTGGATTTCTGTCTTGTATAACAGTTCATAGCTGATGTAATATTTGTACTGCAAAATATTCAGTGAGATTTAGTCAAGTCACAGATTAAAATATGTTTATTATAGCAAATCTGGAAACACAGATTTCTAAAATAAATTTTGATTTTGATAAATTAAGGCAGTGAACAACTCTGCTTAAAACAAATAATTTAAAATAAAATCATACTGTTAAGTGAAAATGAAGCGTAAATACTAAGTCATGCAAACAGAGTAGTTAATTTTGTGTAAATTTAAATATCATATAAATAAATGTATGTTATATAAATAGAAATACTGGAATTACAAATACAATTGTTAATAACAGTTACATTTGGGCAGGAGTAGAGATTGACATAAAATAACAGATTTTGGTAATCATTTTGTAACTTTTCTTATGTTGGAATATTTTACTGTGTATATATATATATATATTATTTAAAGAATACAAATAAAGCTAGGCATGGTGGGGCAGGTCTGTAATCCCAGCACTTGGGCAGCAGAGGGAGGAGGATCACTGCAAGTTCGAAGCTAGGCTGTGCTACATAGTGGTTTCAGGGCCAGCCTGAACTACAAAGTGAGAACCTGTCTCAAACAAACAAACAAACAAACAAATAAATAAATACATATAAAGATTAACCTTCAGTGGAAATCTAAGCATTTTTTCTGGAGTACTGAGGATTGAAACCACAGCCTTTGTACTTAGTTATATCCCCAGTCCTTTTGAATTTTTAAATTTTGAGATAAGGTCTCACTAAGTTGCTAAATTGCCCAAGCTGGGCTAGAAGTTGTGATGCTCCTGCTTCATTAGCCACCCAGGGTGCTGGGATTACAGGTGTGCACCTTGGCAACCAGGTTATAACCCTCCTTTTATAGTTCTAACTTTAAATTATTAGAGATTATTATATATTTTAAATGATATTTATGAGGCTGAAGATAGCACTAATCTATGTGTGATAATATATGTAACTGCAGTAAGATGGCAACTTCCTGGAAGGAAAAATGAAGATTTCATTTTCTTTTCTCCTTGATGATACCACATAATAAATTCTACCTAAATTGATTTGATAGAGAATGAGCAATAAAGCTTGATTACATGTACTCATTGACAAGCTTTTCAATACTTTCTCTTAAAAAGCTACTAACCCTTTTTGAAAATGGAATAATCTTCCATAAAATCTCCCTAGAACTTATAAAATTGAAGATGAAATAATCACTCGCTATATGGTATGGTCAACTTCACAAAGAAAATTGAACTGAAAAGCAATAGAACTAATGTGATTTTTGTAAAATGTCAGACTTTTTCTTTTATAATTATCATTTGGTGAATGAATTTCTTAGAATTTTCTATAAATTACATGATTCACCTGACTTAGAATATTCAGTACATTTTCAACTTCTCTCAAATAAAGTACTGGCATGGTGCGTGAGTAACTTGTATAGTCACACATGAATATGAGGAACATAACTTCATTGGAAAAATCTCAAATTCTGCTATATTGCTATATCTGTAGTTAATAAATAATGTAAGTGAAATTTCAAAATTTTCTATGTAATACATGCATTTTTATCTCTAATCTTTTATTTATGAATGTTTACATTAAGTAGGAATTTTGTTTCATTGTAAGTGAAAATAAAAGGTAATTTTAATATGATTACAAAACATACCAGAGTGATATTTTAGATAATTATCCAATTTTTAGAGTACAGGTAAGGTTCTTTATTTCTCCTAAGCTTTTTTTAAGATTGAAGTTTTTCTTTAAGAATTACAATTAGTTTTTAATTTAATTGAATGGTTATTGCTATGATTTATTTTACTACATAAATGTAAGAAATAAAATACATTAAATGAGCTGAGCATGGTGGTACACACCTGCAATATATAAATATATAACTGAATATTTATCACTCATATGGTTTGTAATATTATTAGGTTCATCTTAATATATTCAGTCATGTCAATATTTAAAAAGTACAGAATTTAGAATAAAAAGTTCAGAATCTAGTATATTTAAAATGTACAGAATCTAGTATATTTTAAAAGTACATAATCTAGTATAACTCTTGATAGCGTGATTAGAATTTTATCATCTTAATAGTGACATATATAATAAATATTACTGCATTTATGTTTATTCTCCAA
This sequence comes from Heterocephalus glaber, assembly GCF_000247695.1. The sequence goes on from NW_004624783.1 coordinate 10,642,869, forward strand.
TGACCAGGAGAAAAATATTCTATAAAAATAGATTTTAAGGCACCATCCCTTGCTTATGATCATTAAATTAGCCCCTACTAATTAGAACTTTCTCATATACTTTACTTTGTTGAAGCACATCTTTATATCACAATAATTTATTATTATTTTTAAAGGTGATATCAAATATAATTGAACAGTTCTATGTAAATACTTAAATACATTCAAAGATCAATTTCTTTTAACTTTGTAAAAGGGTCTTTGGAGTAATGGTTTTAAAGCAATTTCAAAATATTGATGGTAATGGATGATTTTCAGATGGGTAAGTTATCTAAACTTGGCCTCAGGTTTTCCTAGAAAATATTCCAAAATAAGTAATTTCAGTTAAAGCTATTATTTTTCGGCTTTTTAAGTAAGCAACTACCATTGGATTATGTGATAGTAAACTATTTGATCAAATAAATAAATGCATTTTGCTTATCATTTACTTAATGACATCAAAAGCTTAAATTAGCTTTAAAACTAAAAATATAAGTACACCTGTATACTTAAAATCTCCTTATAATTATTTTTTTAATTAATTTTATTGTTACATTTTAGGTATACAATATAATGACATTCATCATTGGAAATATGTATCTTTACATAATCTCACCTGGTTCTTATTTTTTCCCCATACCCTTGCCCTCCCTTCAAACCCTCAATCCCTCCGTATTTACAAAGACTTTGTTTCCATTTTTCCATTTTCTCATATTAATTCCATTCCCTTCTTTCCTTACCCCTACCCCTTTGCCCCCTTTCTTCCTATTTCACATTATCTATTATACCTTTTAGTCCTTATTTACACTTTCAGTTTCTCACACCAGAG
>NW_004624783.1:10661389-10673949 GCF_000247695.1 Heterocephalus glaber
AAATATAGATTTAAATACTATAACCTTCAATCTCTGACATTTTTAATCTTCATCCTCAGTATTATCAACTATGAATTTTTCAATGCTTTTAAAAATGGTTTTGACAGGATTCAATTTAAGTGATAACTAATTTGCTAAAATCTAGGGATGATTTGATTACATTTAATTTTTTCAAAAGGACATTAGCAATTTTTTTTCAGTTTCATCCTTAAGTTGCCTTTGCTCTTGCAGGAATAAACAGTCAATCTTTTGGTGAAAAGATTGTGAAAGGATATTTTTAAAAGAGAGATTAAATACACAGAATACAGAGATGTTAATATGACTAATAAATGAATTTAGTTCACTAGTTCTGTCAAGGAGACATAAAAACTTGAGAATTTAAAAATAATTGTAAGGAGCTACTGCTCCCTCACAACTTTGCTGCTTTGGTGGTCTCCTGCCTTCTGGCTGCTATGAACTTTTTCCTCTGCAATACCCCTCTGCCATGCCACCGTGCACTGGAGCCAGCCAACTATGAACTGAAACATCTACAAACTTGCCGAGGAACAAAGTCTCCCAAAGCCCTGAGGAGGAGCCTTCTGGGCCACCATACTATTGCCCCCAGTGCAGAGGAGGTGAGCCATGCAGGCATCAGTAGCACAGCACTCCCCCTTCCCATTGAAATGAGAAAACACTCAAAATCAGACTTCCAGATCACCTAAAGCAGCCATAAAGGGAAACAAGATGGAACAATCTGATACTCAACAACCTGGACTCCCTGAACTGGCAACTAAAGAGGATCTGGAAAAAAATGAAATCAGAAATAATTTCTCAGATAACAACAGAGATTGTGCCCATAGTGCAAGACATGATTAATAAATCTAGAGAGGACACAGATAAAGAAATAGAGGAGGGTGATGGAATCCCAACATAGGAAACAAATGGAATCCATAAAACAGATACAAACAGATTTCCAGGAGACTAAAAACTAGATTGAAAGTTTATGCAGCAGAATGAAACAATGTAAGGACAGAACTTCAGATATAGAACTTCAGATAAGTTTGTAATTAGAGACCAGGAAAAAAATTTCTTTAAAATACTAAGGGACCACGAGAAATCAATCCAGTAGCTGTTAGAAGATGTAAAGAAGAATAACATAAGACTGATCAGAGTCAATGAAGATATACTAGAGAGTGCAGATGACATAAAAATACTGCTCACAGAAGTGTTGGCAGAAAATATCCCAAGCAGGTGAAAAAAACTTCACATACAAATAAGTGAGGCATATAGGACTCCAGCTAGCCTTGATCAAAAAAAATCTACACCTAGGCATTTAATAGTTAAGATTCCAGAAACCCAAGAGAAGAATGCAATTATACAAGCAATTAGAAAATTACATACAAAGGAAAGCCCATCATAATCACAGCAGACTTCTCAATGCAAACCCTCAAGCAAAAAGATCTTGGAGTGATGTATTTCAAGCCCTAAAGGAAAAGAGCCTCCAACCCAGATTGATGTACCCTGCAAAACTGTCTTTCAAATTTGAAGGAGATGGGAGATACTATCAATGACAAAGAGCACCTGAGGAACTTCATGAATACCAAACCAGCAATACAAAAAGTTTTAAGACAATATTCTAGGAAATGACAAAAAGGATAACAAACCTAGAAGACCCAGCAGAATGAATCCATCAGACATGGGAAGAAATTAAAGCAAAGGGGGAGAATCCAACAAAAAGAAAAAGTCATGACAATGATAAGTCAATATGTATCAGTTATAACCATCAATGTTAACGGTCTCAATTCACCAATCACAAGAAATACACTGGCAGAATGGGTCAAGAAGCAAGATCCAAAAATATACTGCATACAAGAAAGACACTTAATTCAAAAAGAAACTCATAGACTGAAAGTTAAAGGGTGGAAAACAATACTCTATGTGACAGGAACCCCCCCAAAAGCAGGAGTAGCCTTCCTCTTAGCAGACCAAGTGGATTTCAAACCAACACAGATTAAGAGGGACAAAGAAGGACACTACCTCCTTATAAAGGGCACAATCCAAGAGGAAGAGATGACAATTATAAAGATACATGCACCAAACACTAGTGCACCCAACTATATAAAACAAATACTAATGGGCATGAAAAGTCAAATAAGCACTAATACATAGTAGTGGGGGACCTCAATACCCCACTGTCACAAAGGATAGATCACTTACACAGAAAGTAAACAACAAAATACTAGAAATCAAAACTCTTGAACAAATGAACTTAACAGATGTTTACAGAGTGTTACAGAATCCACAGTCTCTTCAGCTACACATAGGTCATTCTGCAAAATAGACCACATACTTTCTCATGGAACACGTTTAAGTGCAGAACAAGTGAAGTTATCCTCTGTATATTATCTTACCATAGTGTGACAAAATTGGAGATGAATAGCAAAAGAAACCACAGAATTTCATAAACACATGCAAATTGACCAACACACTTCTAATAACCAATGGGTCACAGAGGAAATTGAAGAAGAAATCAGATAGTTCCTTGAATTAAATGACAATGACAATACAACATATTGGGATCTATGGGACCCAATGAAAGCAGTCTTATGAGGGAAAGTCACAGTAGTGAATGCTCATATTAGGAAAACAGAGCGAGCCCAATTAAGCAACCTTATTTTGAACTTCAAGCTTCTAGAAAAAGAAGAGCAAGACAAACCCAAAGGGAGGAAATTATAGAGATCAGGGGAGAAATCAATGCAATGGAAACAGAGTGATACAAAAAATGAGTAAACCAAAGAGTTGGTTCTGTGAAAAAATAAACAAAATTGAAAAACTCTTGTCCAACCTTATCAGAAAAAGGAATGAAAAGCCCGAAATTCATGCAATTAGGAATGAAAAGGGTGAAATTACAACAGACCCAGCAGAAATCCAGAGGATCATCAATGCCTGCTTCGAGAACCTATACGCCAATAAAATGGAAAACACAGAAGAAATGGACAGATTCCTAAATACATACGAATCACCAAAGTTGAACAAAGAAGACCTATAAATTCTAAACAACCCAGTATCAATGAAATTGAAAACATAATTAAATCATTTTTATCGACTAAGAAAAGCCTAGGCCCTGATGGCTTCACTGCTGAATTGTACATATTTAGAGAGGAACTACTACCACTACTGTTTAAACTCTTCAGTGAAATTGAAAAGGAAGCAATACTCCTGAATTCATTCTTGGAAGCAAACATCACCTTGAGCCCCAAAGCAGAGAAAGATCCAACTGAAAAAGAGAACTATAGGCCAATCTCACTAATGAATACAGATGCAAAAATCCTTAATAAGATGCTGCCAAATAGAATGCAGAAAATCATCAAGAAAATCATACACCTGACCAAGTAGGATTCATCCCAGGGATGCAGGGGTGGTTCAACATATGCAAATCAATAAATGTGATAACTATATTAATAGAAACAAGGACAAAAAACATATGATCATCTCAATAGATGCAGAAAAAGCATTCAACAAAAACCAACATGCATTCATGATAACAACCCTACAAAAAATTGGAATAGATGGTCTCTACTTCAATCTGATAAAAGCCATCTATGAAAACCTAACAACCAATATCGTACTAAATGATCAAATACTGAAATCCTTCACACTGAAATCAGGACCATGGCAAGGATATCCATTATCACCACTGTTTTTCAATATTGTTTGGAAACATTAGCCATAGCAATTAGACAAGGGAAAGGAATAAATATAGGAAATGAAGAGGTTAAATTGTCACTGTTTGCAGATAACATTCTATTGTATATAGAAGACCCCAAGAACTCCACCAAAAGTCTTCTAAACTTAGTAACCAAATTCAGTAAATTAGCTGGATACAAGATCAACACACAAAAACCAGTAGCTTTCCTCTACATGATCAACAGATGCACTGAGAGAGAAATAGGCCAAACAATTCCTTGCAGAATAGCACCCAAAAAAGTGAAATACCTAAGAATCAACCTAATGAAAGAAATTGCAGACCTTTACTCTGAAAACTGTAACACTCTGAAAAAAGATTTTGAAGAGGATATCAGAAAATGGAAAGGAAACCCTTGCTCCAGAGTAGGAACAACCAACATAGTGAAAATGGCCATACTTCTAAAACCACTGAATAGATTAAATGCAATCCCACTTGAAATCCCAGCAGCATACTTCAAGGACCTTGAGAAAAAAAAATTCAATAATTCATTTTGAACAAGAAGAGACCTAGAATCCGAAAGGTATTCTACAAAGCTACTGTGATAAAAACAACATGGTACTGGCCAAAAAAAAAAAAGACTTGAGGACCAGTGGCACAGATTTGAAGATGCAGAAACAACTCCAGACACACTCAGCCACCTCATCTTTGATAAAGGAGTCAAACACCCTCACTGAAGGAAAGATATCCTCTTTAATATATGGTGCTGGAAAAATTAGGTTTCAACTTACCAAAGATTAAAACTAGACCTATATCTCTTACCATCCACTAAACTAAAATCAAAATGGATTAAACATCTAAATATTAAAACAGAAACTCTAAACCAACTGGAAAAGAGATTAGGCAGAACTCTTGAAGACATTGGTGTAGGAAAGGATTTTATGAGCAAAACCTCACTTGCATGTGAACTAGCATAAATAATCAACAAGTGGGATCTCTTCTTATTAAAAAGCTTCTGCACAGCAAGAGAAATGACAAACAGTGTCAAGAGACAACCCACAATGTGGGAAAACTTTTTCATCTGCTCTTCCTCAGACAAAGTTCTACTATCTCAAATCTATAAAGAACTTAAAAAAATCAGACCTCCCAAATTTAAAGACCCAATCCAAAAATGGGCATCGGAAATGAACAGACATTTCTCAGACAAATAAGTAGAAATAACAACTAAACATATGAAAAAATGTTTAATATCACTGGTCTTTAGAGTGATGCAAATGAAAACAATGCTGAGATTCCACCTCATCCCAGAAAGAATGGCTGCTATCAAGAAATCAACCAATAACAAATGCTGGTGGGGCTGTGGGGAAAAAGGTACCCTGTTCCACTGCTGGTGGGAGTGTATACTGGTGCAACCACTGTGGAAATCAGTATGGAGATACCTCAAAGAAGAAGAATTGGAAGTCCCATTTGACCCAGCTGTTCCCCTGCTGGGTATCTTCCCAAAACAATTTAAAAAAATAGTTCCACAGCCATAAATATGCACCTATGTTCATAGCAGCACAGTTTGTAATAGCTAAAACTTGGAAGCAGCCCAATTGCCCATCAACTGGAGACTGGATAAAGAAAATGTGTTTTTTAAAAATAAAATGTTGTACTACTCAGCCATGAAGAATGAGAAATTAGAGACATTTATAGCTTAATGTGTGCACATTGAAGCAATAATCTTAAGTGAAATAAATAGGACACACGTGTAAATACTGAGTAGTTTCTCTAGTGTGAGAAACTGAAAGTATAAATAAGGACTAAAAGGTATAATAGATAATGTGAAATTGGAAGAAAAGGGCTAAAGGGGAAGGGGAAGTGGGAGGTGTAGGAGAAAGGAAAGAAGGGAATGGAATTAATATGAGAAAATGAAACAATCCAAACAAAGTCTTTGTAAATGGGGGGTTAGGGGGGTGGTTGAAGGTAGGGCAAGGAAATGGGGAAAAAAATAAGGACCAAGATATATTATGTAAAGGTACAAATTTCTAATGATGAATGTCATCATATCATATACCTAAAATGTACCAATAAAATTAATCTTTAAAAAGTGTACATCCATTGCAAATTATTAAGTTTGTTAGGAATTCTTAGAATTCCAATTATATTAGTTTCAAATTTTATAGTCAAAACAAATCTTCAATTAAATCCCTGTTTCAAATATTTAACTTTTAAATAATGAATTTCTGAGATATGATTATTTACCATTATGACTATTTTATTTACTACAAATAAAAATGTAATATGGGTTTACACACTGAGTAGATTTTTGTAAAGCAATAATTAAAACAACAAAAATAACTGTAACAGATTATGTAACAGGTAATAATATAAGTATTTTTCAGAAATTATTTAATTTTTACCACTTTTAAGACTTTCTATATAAGAAACACAAATATGTGGCTTAGAGACATTAAAGAACTTAACTCCTTCACATTCAGTTAATAAGTTAAATGTCTTAATTCACAATGAGTTATTTATTCATTCTTCCAAAATTTGTAAGGAGTTCCATAATTGTCAGATGCAAATATTTATGTTTGGAGAATGAGATAATTTACCCAAAATTAATAACAATATTAAGTTGCAGAACCAAAGCTTAAACAGGAAATGACATATCACAGTAGATAGATAATCAAAACAAACGTTATGAGCTATGGGTCATAGAAGAAAATTTCTATGCAAAACATCAACATGATCATATTACATATATACATTAATTTATACACTAGCTTATATCTTTTAATACTTATAGACTGAAAATTTCACAACTTGATTTGATGTCTAAGTTATTTATTGTTAACACATCAATGTCAATGAAATAAAATATTAAAATAGAGAATAGAGTCTTCTAGTATCATGTGATGTACTGATACTAAACTCATGCCAAATACTATAAATGAAAGAATTTTAGTTGAAGGATGTATTACACATAAACTACACTTACCTTTTCAATCAGCTTATCTGTTATTTATGTCATTAAATATTTCTCTTCAATGACACATGACCTTCAAAATATTCATATGGCTTCTCATTTAAATATTTAGAAGCCCTCTGGGTTTTATACACTAAAGTAGGTGTCAGAAATAGTACTGCTATTGCTGTGAGAAATGTTAGTATATAACAAAACCCAAAAAGGGTAGGTTGTGTGAGAAGAGTCAATGCTACCAGTGTATTAGCAGTACGGGTAAACTTGTGGTTACAGAGAAATCAGATGAACTGTCTAACAGAGATCATCAAAATAGATGGCAAATATTTGCAGAAATAAATTGTGAGGGAACTAAAGAGAGTGATTGAAGCTTGTGTAATAATAGAAGTAATGCTGAAATTACTGTAATAAGGACATCCCAAAGTACAGTGTGTTATGTAAATGAAAAGACTGAATCTCTTTTGTGTAGCAATACGGTTTTAGCAAGACATCTCTTGTATTTCTATCCATTAGAGTTTTGTAATCAGTAATAGGCACCATAACTTCAATGACTTGCATTCCAGAGAAAAAAGGAATTCTAAAACAGCCTGTAATTTTTAAGCAATTATAGCAAAAATTTCACATATTAGATCTGGTTACATTCCATTTGTGAGGTCTTAGTTACATTACCAAAGCTCTCTGCAAGAGAAGTTGGAAATGTACTGTTGAGCTAGGTGTACAATATTCATCTGAGTACCATGTACTGTTGCCATATAATGGTTTTATAAAAAATGAGCTAAATGCCAAGAAGTTTCTGTCACCATGAAATTTCCATAAAATAAGTAAGCATACTATGTAATATATTGAAATGTGGAAATAATTTAAAAATAATATGTGGATGAGGGGCATTGCAATGTGTTAAAGCATGTTGCAATTCTAGATTGCCATGGATCTTACTGAGAAGGAGATATTTAAGCAAAAAGTGTAAGTGTGGCAGAGAAAGCCCCGGAACATTTCCAGACATAGGAACATACACAGTGGGTTTCAGAAGCAGTATGGAAGTCTATTGCTTGGGGCTGAGTTGAATGTACAATGTGAGGTTAGATCAGTGGGAAAGAACCAATCCTTTAAGTCTCATGGGGTTCATAGAACTTCGCATTGTCTGTGAATGACTTATAAAGTCATTTGGTAGTTGTTGAACAAAGGATCATTTGTCAGAGAAAAGTAGATAAGGGTTGTTGGGAAAACCTACCAGTCTGCCACAATCAATTTCTTTTTAGATAAGATAAAATTAATGTACATGTGAGAAAAAAAAAGTGGACCTTGACATCCCAGATCTGCTCTGAGGTCAAGCACCAGATCACTATTATTATAAGCATTCTTATATTAAATATTTTAAATGTTTGTTTTTAAGTGATATATAAGAAGTGTACATATTTATGGATACAGTGTGATGTTTCACTACATGTAAATATTGTGTAATGATCAAATCAGAGTATTTAGCATATCATTAACTCAGACATTTATCATTTATTTGTGATAAAGAAATTCAAAATTATCTTCTAGCTACTTTGAGGTATATACTAACTATATATATTAACTATATAGTAACTGCAATTACTAAGCAATAGAACACTAGGACTTATTTCTTCTACTTAACTCTACCTTATTTTCCCATTGACCAATCCCCACCCCCCACCTCCTCACCTTCCCCAGCTTCTGGTAACTACTTCCTACTCTTTACTTCTATGAGATCATCGAGCTATTTAAGTTCAGCTATTTAGGTTCCACACATGAGTAAGTTCATGTGATATTTGTTTTTCAGTGCTATCATATTTCACTTAACCTAATATCCCCTAGGTTCATCCATATGCCACAAATGACAAGACTTCCTGTTATGCACCCCAATACTTTTTTTCCATAATATATTTGCAGCACGTTTTCTTTATCTATTCATCCATTGATGGACACATAGGTTGATTCCACCTATTGGCAACTGTGAATAGTGATTTAATAAACATGAGAGTACAGATGTCTCTTCAACATGGTAATTTCATTTTCTTTGGATATATCCCAAGGAGTGTGATTATGGAATCATATTATAGTTTTATTTTTAATGTTTTAGGAACCTCCACACTGTTTTCTATAATGGGTTTATTAATTTGCACTCCCACCAACAGTGTGCAGGGTTCTCTCTTCTCCACATCCTTGCCAATGCTTGTTAATTTTCTTCTTTTTTACAATAAGCATATTAACTTGAGTGAGGTGATATTTCATCATGATTTTAGTTTTCTTTTATCTGAATAATGAGTGATATTAAGCATTTTCAGATAGTCATTAATAATGTTTTCTTTTCATAAATATCTCTTTAGGTCTTTGCCCAATGTTTGCTTGTTTCCTTCATATTAAGCTATTTGGTTTGTTTATATATTTTGGATATTAATCATTTTTCAGTTGGGTGGCTTGCAAATATGTCCTCCCATTCTGTATATTTCTCTTCATTGTGTTGATTGTTTGTTTTGCTGTACAGAAACATTTTAGCTTAATATAATGCTCATAAATAACACTTGGCTAGATTTTTTCATCTGTATTAAAAATTCTTGAGGCAAAGCCTATAATGTATTTTTTGTTGTTGTTTTAGGGGAAGTTGGGTTTTTCTTGTTGTTTTTTGTCTTTGCAATCCTCAGACTTCAGCCTATCACCTCACACATAGTAGGCTAGTGCTCTACCCTAGAGCCACACACTTCCCCCAAAAGCCTATAATGTAAATGACCCTCTTTTTCTTTTGGTATCAGGGATTGAACTCAGCACCTTGCCCTTGTGAGGCAGGCAGTGGCACCACTGAGCTAAATCCCCAGCCCAAAATGACCCTTCTTAAATCTGAGTTATCTGAGACCCAGGTAAAATTTAATGGTGGCCAGGTAGAGAGAGATAACTGTCAAAAGGAATGTGAGACTAATCATCACAATGGAAATCAGGCCAGGTATTATCATCCATTTTCATGAAACCATCACAGAAGTAGTTCTCAAATAATCTTAGGAGCTCCAAGAATGAAAGAGGCAACTAAATGAATGCATAATATTTATAATAATATTAAATTGTTCATTAACTTCCAACTCTATGATTCATTTTAGATTTTTCTCACTATCAACCAGCACCTGTACTGGTTTGTGGGATCACCCAGGCATTCACCATTTTGGAGGGTCTCATTCTTAGTCACTATATTATTATCATATGATAGTTGCTCACTCTGATGTCCCTTTTCTATAAAAACTGAGCATAAAAGTACTAACTGAAGCCACATACTGTCCTTATGAGCTAATCCTACATTTTTTCACCACCTGGTAGGAGCCCTACAATATTCTCATGATTAAACCAAATATCATTATAATAAACTAGAGTAATTGGATAAAAAGGTCTGGAAATCAATGCCATTTATTGAAAGATTTTTCTCTGTGGAAACCAATACCTCTAAATACCTTTAAATTTTCAGGCCCCCGAGTTATGCACATGGGTAACACAAATTTATCCAAGTGAGCCACTAGGAGTGATGGTAAGACTCTCCTAAGTTCTCATATCAAGTGTTTCACCCCTACATCTCCAGTTTCATCTAAAATTTAAAAGGGAAAAATGGCACAATGTTTGTTACCTTTGAGAGTAAAATGGATTGTGGAAGATGGCATCCTATTGTGACAGATTTTCATCACCAAGCTGAAGTCATTTCATTATTATTCCATCCAGACTGTCAGTTCCTGACTGGTCAGCAGGAAAAGAGCTCAATGGAGCTCACAAACATGTGCCATTGTTGCATCTCCTTTTCAGTCAAATGTGTTCCTTGGTTGGGTGTAATACTACTAGCGATTCCATGTTAGTGAAGCAGAAACTTATCAAGCTCTTCCATAGTAGTATTCATGGAGCCACTGTAGGTAAAAACAATGAATCCATATTCAGAATAGTGTGTGTGTGTGTATATATATATATATATATATATATATATATCACTAAGGAGAGAAGAATCATGTATTCAAGGCTTACTTGTGCCTTCAGTTGATAAAGGCATAGATTGGACCAGTTTACTGGTCTTTTGGACATTTAGCAAGCACATTAAGGAAATCAAGCTGAGTTGACAGAGAGCTTATCTGTTGCTTCTGTCATTGCATCTCTGACTGATCTGTTCATGCACCCATTGTGCTAGCACTGGAGCCACTGATAACAGACACTGTTACAGGTGAGTTGATTTAGATAGTTAATTTCTGTTTACTTGGTCATTTACTGTCTATGGTAGATGATACTAGTGAATATTAATATTCAGTGATGAGATTCTTACATTGTGCCCATTTCCATAGGTCTACCTACACATCTTCCAAAGAAAGACTTCCTCCAATTTTCATCTTTCTTCTTCTAAACCCCTGGCCAACCAGCAAACATATTAGCAACCAAACCCAGGTCACATCTTTTTTCACACAAACAGAATTCCCATATGTATTGTCTTAAACTTGACAAGTTGAAAAATTTTTCCCTCAGTGTTGTTTATTGCTACCCTCTCTGAATAATACTAAAATTCAGTGACAGTCCATTTTTGACTTGCACTCATATACCAACCAAACTGAACTATAACCGATGTAAGCTGAGAAATTCGTGTTCATGCTATAATGGGTAACATGGAATTGTAGATTACCTGCTCATACAGCAATTTGTGCTCTCTGAAACATTTGGTGCTCACTCTTAAATTTACCATGTCTATCCTATAATAAATTGCCACTGAACCCACCCGAACATATGACCTTACACATCATAGGAAACACAGTGTGTAATAGGCAATTATGGTCACATGTTCCTTGAGGTCATATAGTCCAGGATCCATTACTCCATCAATACAACAGCACAGATAGAAGTCGTTTATTGGAAATTTTTTTCCTTCCCTAACAGATGGAGAAATTGTCATGCCCAAATACTAGTAGCTCTGCACTGCTATACTTTCGTTATGGCTAGTGTAACTTTCATCTGGCTTCTATACCAACATAAAGAAAACTAACACCATAGGGTTTACCAGACTATTCTGCTTGTCTCAGTCTGCACCCACCACAGAGCACTTTACTGCTAAGATCAAAAGTTGATATATGTTTATATGCAAGTACATAACAAGTAGTCCTACAGTTTTGTACTTCAAAACAATATTTACTATCTCATAGCTTCTGTGGGTTATATATATGGGTGAAACTTCACTGACTCTATGGCTCTGAATTTCTCACAAGACTGTAGTCTTTTTAAGGTTTACTTGGGAAGAATTCAGGTCCTAGTTCATTCACATTGTTATTGGCAGGATGCAATTCCTCAACATCTCTTTGGCTAAACCCTCACAAGCTATTGGGTATCTTCAATTCCCTTTCCTTTAGGTCAGTTCATGGGCATTCTCAGCAGTTTTCAACTGATACGTAAGTTGCATGATTCCAAATAGAGAATGTGCTACCTCAGTACTAAATGAGATCTATCCAGGGTTAGTCTTCCTTCTTAGGGTGATGGACTGCAATATCCAGTAATTTATCTGTTACTTTGAAAGAACAGACAACCTACAACCTGCCCCAAATCACCCTATCTCCTCAATGTTTCACAAATTTGGAGAATCTCTTTTTCTCCATACGTTTAGCTTTCACCTTCTCAAGCACACATGTTAGAAGTCCTCAAGACTTCCAACAAACTTGTTACTTCATTTTTTTCCCCTATTAACTTTATTGGTACATTTTACATATAAAATACAGTTACATTCATCATTGGGATCTTGTACTATTGCATGAATATCTTGGTTCTTATTTTTTTCCCCATTCCCCTGCCCTCCCTTCAGCCCCTCCACCCTTCCCTATTTGCAAAGAATTTGTTTCCATTTTTTTCCTTTTCTCATATTTTTTCTTTTCCCTTTTTTCCTTTCCCATACCCCTCCCACTTCCCCTGCTC
>NW_004624783.1:10684567-10698826 GCF_000247695.1 Heterocephalus glaber
AATTTTTCTTTTCCTGGTCACTAATTGCAATCTTATCTTCTATATCTGAAATTCTGTCCTCACATTGGCTCATTCTCTGTGTAGACTTTCAATGGATATTTTCATCTCCTGCAAATATATTTGCATCTTTTTTATGGATTCCATTTGTTTCCTGTGTTGAGATTCCATCATGTTTCTCAGTTCCTCTCTAGATTGATTAATCATGTCTTTCACTACAAGCACAATCTCTGATGTTGTATGAGAAATTATTTCTGATTTCCTTTTTTCCAGATCCTCTTTTGTTGCCAGTTCAAGATGTCCAGGTGATTGAATATCAGAGTGTTCCATCTCATTTCCCTTTGCAGTTGCTGAGGGTGATCTGGATATCTGGTTTTGAGACTTGTTTATGTGTCTTCTCATTTTTGACCCAGGCCAGGGAGGGGTTGCTGTAGGTTCACCTCCTCTGATCTGGGAGCGGTGGAATGGTGGCTCAGAAGCCCCTTCCTCTGGGCTGGGAGAGGGGGGATGGATGGCAGCCTGGAAACCCCTTCCTCTGAGCTGGGAGCAGTGGGACAGAAACTCAGAAGCCCCTTCCTCTGGGCTGGGAGCAGTGGGATGTATGGTGACATGGAAGTCCTTTCCTCTGAGCCGGGAGCAGTGGGACCAATAAATATAATCTTGAGTTGTTAATAATATCACCTTACATAATGTTAACATTTGAAATTTTTTTTCTCTCCAGCATCTTTTAAATGGGAAGAACACCAGTGAATAAAGCCAACTACTCATTCTGCTCTAAATGACATTTTTAAAAAATTTTTCTGCTATTTTCTACATGGCACTATTTCCTAGTATCTAAAGGATCACCAATGTTTGTTGAACTGGGGACATTAGAGGAGAACTATCTTTATAGCATGGCTTTTATTCATTTATGTTCATGCTTTCTTCTAAACAAATATCTTATTACCTGGCCAATCTTCTATTTCTAATAAACCAATTATCACTATTTGTTTTGAAGGTAACTGTGTTCTGCTAAAATAGTTAAATGTCATTATAGACTTATTTAAAATTTGCCTATTTTTGTTATTTTAACCTTGTATAGACTCTAAGATAAAAAAAATGAGGACTGTACATGCCTCTTAAATTACTATAATGAATCACAGCACTGAAATCCTAAATCTGTCTACCATCTCTTATCAATTAATGTAATATGATGTGATGAAAATCAGGACAGGACATGTTAAACATTAAAGACCAAAACAAAAGATATTGGGAAAAATATTTGATAAATATTTAGCAGAGCTTTTTTTTTTACAAATAAGGTTACTTAAGAAAAAAATCAGAGGCTCATGTAATGTTGACTCGAGTTGCCTAAAGGAATTTAATGAAAACACACACATTTTCTTTTTTTAGTATTCTCTAAACATTGCCTAAAGTGAAAGTTCTGCTTCCAGATAATGGTTCCAGGAAAATAAACTGGTTATTTTTGAAAGAAGCATATTACATATGGCACTCTGTGGACATTATCATCAAATACAAAGACCCATGTACATAGATGACAAATAGAAGCTTTGTGGGATTTGGTTTTCTTTTCTGATACGCCCTGGATTAAAAAACATAGTCATAAATATTTTTTCACTGAATTAAAGGAGTTACTGACACAGTGACTTCAGTCATAGTCTTCATATATTTTATCAATGACTCAACCTAAAAAGATATTTTGACTCACTTGTTGATTCAAGGAGAAAAAAGAGTAAAAGAGAAAAAAAGTCACATGATCAAAACTTGGAAAGAAAAATTTTTAAAAACTGGGTCATTTTAATCTATACTGGTGCATATGAGTATGAGTATGGACTGAAATTATTATCAATACTTCTTTTAATAAAATTTTATATTTTATAATTTATTCACAATTGTTTTGATGCTACAGAAGTCTACTAAAGCAGAAAGATCAAGTAAAATTACTGGTCTCAGGTTGCAATAAAACTGTCTCAGAGTAATATATCCAATTGATGTGACAGTCACTACTAGAATCTGTATCTCATTGCTTGAGCCCAGATCTATCTTAATAAGACTTAGTAGCCTACTAAATAATACAAACAAACTTGAATTTAACCATTTTAGAAACATTTTGTACTTATGTTTCAATTGCTTCTCTTTCTCCCCTTTATTGTTAAAATAATGCCAATATTTTTCGTAATAACAACCCCCAGAAGGTATGAAGTTTTGGGTGGGTTATTGCCTTCAGGATCTATTCTGTACCACCTATATCTGATAAGAAAAGCAAAAATATACATTTACATGTATCAGTATGTAATTACTTTCTCTTCATTTTTTAAATCTTTATGACTAAAATACCTGATACTTATTTTGAAATCTTAATCATATTCTGCAATTTTGAAAAAGATCAGTATGGACAGGTATAATTATTCTTGATATTTCCATCTTATTGGTAAAGTCTTTTTTTTACTTTCTTTTCTTTCAATGCCAGAGTTTGCTGGAATAAAATAATAATTAAATGTCTGAACTTTCTACTATACCAGGAATCATAAACCTCAATTTTTATTTCAATGATTATAACACATCATAGGAAGTATCTGTGTAGCTAATACCTTACTTATTTTGTTTTATGAAGTCTTTAATTGCTGATTGTGTGGCCCGATTTCTGGATATCATGTTGCACATTTATGAGAGATAATCAAAAACAAATTACTAAGTTGGACCAATGAAAATATAAAAAGTTTCCTTTGCATCATTCTTCTGAATAAATGCCCCTACTGATTATTGTGTAATTTATCTACAGAGAGCATTAGAAGTAATGAATTGTTTTTATTTTTTTACACTGAAAATCTTGGCATTGCCAGCTCTAGGTTGCAGATTTGGCTTAGTAATATCATTTACAGTCACAATTTTGACTAAGTTATAAGAAAGTAAAATATTCAACAGAGGTTTTTATCACTCCATGCCATGATCTAGTTAGTGTTACTTATAAGATTCCCCCAAAAAAATTTATGTGTAATTTTTAAAAATCCAAATGAATGTAATTTTATTTTCAGTTTTTATTAGTAGCACTCTGTAGATACCAATTAAATTGAATTGTTTGAAGGTTGGGTTCAACTCTGATATTTCTTCATTGATTTTTGCCTAGTTCATGATTCTATTTGACAGTGTGATATTGAGCTTCCTGAATATAATTGTATCAATATTTATCTGATCTTTACATCCAGTACTATTTTTTATAAAGTTGTGTGTACCTTAGTTTAATGAATATATATCCATAAAGTTATCTTTTACTGATGAACTGTTCTCTTAACCAACATGTAGTGAACTTCTTTGCCTCTTCTAATCTGTTTTGGTCTAAAGTACACTTTCTCTAAAAATAGAATCGCTGCTCCTGCTGAGTTTTGGGTTCTGTTGCATGAAATGTTGTTTTCTGTCTTTGATTTTTAGTCTGAATTCCTATCTGGGTTATGTGTGTTTCACGTATACAACATACCATAGGATTTTGTTCCTTGATCCATTCTGCCATTCTGTGACTTTTGATTGGGGATTTGAGACCATTCACATTGACAGTTATTATTGAAAAATTTTGAGTTATTCCTGCCCTTGCAATATTTTCCTGTTGCTGATTTGGTTCCTTTCCCTTCTATTTAACTGCTCACCTTACTTGATGTATTCATTCTATTGGCCCTTTTGGCATTTTTAGCTTCATTGTTTCATTCTAGGTTATTCTTGGGAATTTATTGGAGTGCTGGTTTAATAGTCATGAATTCTTTTATAGGATCCTTCTCACACTAATGTGCTAATTCTCCTTCAATATTGAAAGATATTTTTGCTAGATATATCAGTTTGAGTTGGAAGGTGATTTCTTTTAGAGCTTGGAGTATTTCATTTCAAGCTCTTCTAGACTTTTAAGTTTGTGTTGAGAAGTCTGCTATCATTGTAATATGTTTTCTTTTATAGGTGATTCATTGATTTTCTCTAACAACTTTTAAGATTCTGCTATTGTCTTGGACTTCTGGGATTTTGTGTGTGATGTGCCATGTAGTGATTCTTTGGTGATTATGGATATTTGATATTCTATATACCTCACTCATATGTATAATTTTTCCCATATTTGGAAAATTTTCTGCTTTTAGTTATGTAAAGAAGTTTTTATGCCTTTTATTCATCTTGTTTCTCACTAATTCAAATTAATCTTAGATTAGTCTTCCTTGTGTCATCTAGCAGCTATTGGATCCATTTTTCATGCTCTCTGTTTTTAAAGAATCTCTCAAAAATTGGTCACTAATAGCAGCCCTGGACTAATTAAATTTCTTAATAATAAAAAAACAAAATGAGCCTTTAATAAATTATTTAAGTCCATTTATATTCTTCTGCAAGAAAATTGCACACATCAAAAATGCAAATCTTTATTTTAAGACACAAAAATGTAAATTTCAAAAATATCTATGTCTAGACATTATTGCACAGTATTCAATGGACCAAACATATTTAGCCAGTGGGATTCTGGGAGTCATTTTTCAATTATGTGGCTTTTAATATAAAAAAATGGTAGTCAGGTTTTAGTTTTCTTTGTGAAATACAGTAAAATTGCAATGATGGCTTTTCTGTTCACAAATGAAAACATTTTGAAATACATAGTAAGGCTGTTTATTTTGACCATTAATTGTGATATGTAAATTTGCCTGGATTAAAAAATATCTGGTAAATAATGAAATCTCACTTCTGGCTGTGTCTGTGGGATAGTTTTCTGGAATATAGGCCAGAAAATTCAGGGGGAAAACCTACCCTGATTGTGGGTGACATCATCCAATAGACATGTAACTTGGATGGAATAAAAGGAAAAGAAAGAGGAAATTTGATGGAGAACACCCTGAGTGAACTATAAATTCATAAATTGGCTTTTCATATTAAAATTCTGAGTCTGCCTATTATCCCATAATGACTTGCTTGAAGAGCCAGCAGTTGGTGTGTGGGAATGGAACAACTCCCCACACCACTGGCTACAGCAGAGGTCTCAATGATCCATGAGGCTGTGACATCTTGGATGGCAAGACAATACTGCAGCTAAGGGCAGCATGACTCACACATAAAACTTCTATAGAGGCAGAAATTAATCTATGGGAAAAAAACAAGTTTCCTATTAATCTCTGAGTTATTCCTGATAGAATATCTCATTCCCTTGTTGCTAGGACCCTGCTCATGTCAGTGCTCTCTACTCAACTATTCTCTGCACTACCCCTTACCCCTTCGAGAAGCTATGTGTTCAATAAATAGTGGGAAGCTCCAGGAGAAAGTGTATTTGACCATCCTGGGCCCCCCATTTATGCAGTAAAGATCTTGTCTTTCCTTTTGTTATCCTGCCACTGTGCCCTTGGTCAGGTGATTGGAGGACTAAACAGCCTCCAATAGAACTTGATGTGGAAAGAAGCTCCATTCTGCTTGAGTGGGTGCATCTTTTGCTGCTTAGACCTGTGAACATCAAACCTGTTTTCCAATGCAGACTCATATCAGACATACTCCAGGGAGCTTGCAGACCTTCAATATCTGCATGGTGCTATATGCTCGATGCCTATTGTTCCAGAGCTTCTGGATCTTGGACCAGGCAACTACTAGATTCTCTGGTTTTCTTTTTCACAGACAGACATTTTTTACTTTCTTCCCTTGAATCCTGTAATCCTACCTAAAAATACCCTTACATAATTATATTTTAAATAAATTCAAGACACTGAAGCAATCATGAGAGCACAGCTAAAGACACTGTGGAAAGAGGACTTCTGTATCTACAAGAATGATTGCCTTAGTGTGTTTGAAGTGAGAGGGCATATTTGAGGGTAATTAATGGCAATGTGCCTTTAACTGCAACAATTTTTTTTTAGTTTAAACCCTCACCATATTTTTTATCAGCCCTTGTAGATCAATTTGATATTCCTTATTCACCTCTTGTGAGAAGCAAGGAATTTAATGACTGTATACATAATACCTTGGGATATTTTGGGAATACTAGGAAATACAATGATGCCAGTTGGTTGTTTGTAGCTTCTCTGTACAAAGTACTAAAGGAAAAGAACAAGCTCAAAGTCTCAACTTCCTAGCTCCAGACAAAACTAAATAACTTAATGGTTTCTAATTGTGTCCTAGAGAAGAATCCTTGCCTGTAACTATAGGGTCAAAGTTGCTAAAATCCAAATACAAGCCCTCATAAAGCAGTTGGTTGAATTACAGTTCAACTTCAATGCTCAACCTTGAAGAACTACAGTTATATTGAGTGTACTTATTAGAAAGAAAATGGATCTCATAAATTGGGATGGATATATTTGGGAGGAAACCAATATATTTGGATTCCAGATTGTAATGAGATTATTTTTCTGAAGGAAGAGATTTACCTACTCTCAGTGGCAGAGGAATCCCTACTCCTGTCCCTTGACCTTTCCACCTCTGCCTGAAGAAACTAATATTGTGTTGCCTATGGAAGTAGTAATGGCCTTTCCTAATGCAGTTACCAGAGAAAGGCAGTGCTGATGCTCCTCAGAACCCACAGTCACAACCCAGTTTTTCCTCTAAGTCTAAACAGGCTCAAAGCTTCAAAGGCTCCCAAAGGTGAGATATATAGACTGGCCCAGGAAGAGGTACATGATGACACTTCCAAAGAACATTTTGAATTTTCTAACTCATGTATCCAGAAGTCTGGGGTACAGATATGGGGATAGATTGTAAGAATGGAAAGAATGTAGATCTGTATGAGACTGAAATTCTTCATATGGGCCCATTAAGCAGAGATTCTAGATTTAATGTCACAGCAAGTGGAATTACAAAGGAAGCTAATAGTTTATTTTATTTGCTGGCTACAATATGGATCAAAACATAGCCCACTGTGAAAGCAAGAAATTTCTGATACTCCATGGATTAGTGTTAAGGAGGGAATTCATAGGCTCTGGGAGATGGGAATGCCATAGTAGATTTGACAGGTAAAACCTATTCCTTCACACTAGGAGGTTTCAGAAAATATTCCCTTCATAATACCATAGAAATTGACTTATGAGAAGAGGACTGGAATCCTTAAAGACATCTGTCATTGCTTTTTTTCTGTATGCCAGAACTTATAGTAAGTATTACAGTCACCTATTATGATTTAAATCTGCTGAGTATAATTGGATTCCAGAGTGCCATGGCCACTCAACCTCCAAAAGGCCATTACTTTTGTAATGCAATGGACAATAGACGCAAAACAGTGAGACATAGACCTGTAGCACTGGCTAATTAATCATGGGATTCCCAGAAGAGTAACAGATAAGAAGCCTATTAAAGTTTTACAGAATTTATATAAGCAGAAAATTGGTAAGGCAAATGAACAAAAGTCTATCTCAAATTGTGAAAACTGATAATCATGTCCCCTTGACCACTGATCAGACTTGAGTCTATTTATAGACCAAGAAGCACTTGAGAGAAAGACCCAGGTTCCACTGAAGAAGGACTCTGGTGCATCTTCAAAAGTTATATTTGTTAATCTTTGTTCCTTATTTCCCAAAAGGGACTTGCTGCCTTTTACAAGAGTAATCATACACTGGGGCAAGGAAATGATCAGACATCTTGGGTAGTACTGGTTCTGAACTAATACTAGGTCTAGGAGACCCAAAATATTACTGTGAGTCTCCAGTAATAGTAGAGAGTTACAGAAATCAGGTGATTAGTAGAACTTTAAATAAAGTCTGACTCATGGTGGGTCCACTGGGTCTCTAAATCTATCATGTGGTTATCTGTTCCAGAATGCATAATTAGGTAGACATAGTTGGTGCATGGCAGAATCCACACATTAATTTTCTAATCTGTAGAATGAGGGATATTAAGGTGAGAAAACCAAATGTAAGCCATTAGGATTGCTTCTACATGGGAAAATAGTAAATTAAAAACAATATTACATCTTTAGATGGATTAGAAAGATTCATGATACCATAAAGGACTAAAAAAATTCATGGGTGGTGGTTCACACCACAGCTCCGTTAAACTCGTCTATGTGTCATGTTCAGAAGACAGACAGATCTTCGAGAATGACAATGGATTAGTTTAAGCTTAATTAAATATTGACTCCAATTGCACCTGCTGTACCAGATATGATTTCCTTGCTTGAGTAGACTAACATATCTTCTGGTAACTGCTATGTAACTAATAACTAGTTTGTCAAATTATTTTTTCTCTGTGCCTATCTATATAGTTAACCAGAAGTATTCTGCTTTCAGCTGGCAATATACATCTTACTATCTTATCTCAAGGCTGTATCTACTTTTCAGCCTTCTGTCACAAGTTAGTTCACAGCAAATTGAGCATCTTTGTCTTCTAATAGGTAAAACAATGACTCATTACCATGACGACATTACCTTGATTGGACCAAGTGGGCAAAAGTAGCAACCACTCTGAACTTGGTATATGATTTGTTTGTTAGAGGATGGGAAATAAATCCAACTAAAATTTCTGGGTCCTCTATCTCTGAAAAATTTCAAGTAGTCCAGTGGTGTGGACCACACAGAGATATTCCATCTAAGATGAAGGATAAGTTGTTTTATTTAGCCACTCTTGCAACAAAGAAAGAGACACAATGTGTAGTGGGCCTATTTGGATTAAGGGAGTATCACATTTCTCACTTGGATGTGTTACTCTGGTCCATTTATCAAATGACTCAGAAAGTTGATGGTTTTATGTGGGGCTAGAACAAGAGAAAGCAATGCCATATGTCCAGGTTGCTGTGTGGACTACACTGCCAGTTGACTTATATGATCAAGTACTTCCAATGGTACTTGATGTGTCAGTGGCAGATACAGATGCTGTTTGGAGCCCATGGTTTGTATTTCTGCTATACTGCTTTCTGTGTGCCAGTATACATCTAGGGCCTCAAGTGAGGGATATTAATAGAGAAGATTAAGACCTGCTTTATAGATCCTTCTGCATATTTTGCAGGCATTACCCAAAATTGATATCTGCAGCTGTACAGTCTCTTTCCAGGATATTCCTAGAAGACAGTGGTGAAGGGAAATCTTCACAATAGACAGAACTACAGGCAATGCATGTGTTCATATATTTTGCTTGGAAAAACTGACCAGATGTGTGGCTGTATGCCTGTTCATGGGCTGGAGCCAATGTCTAGCTAAATGGTGAGACACTTTGAAGGAATATGATTAGAAAATTGGTGATAAAACTTTCTGTGGATAGCTATCAACTTCTTTCCTTACATTTGTCATTTTCCAATGGCCCCATAAACAAAGTGGCCATCATGGCAGATGGAGATTATGAATGCACTCAGCAACGTGGACTTCTACTTACCAAACTGACCTGGCTCCAACCACTGCTCTATGCCCAATATACTAGCAGTAGAGACCATCACCAATTCCTTGTTAAGGTACCATTTGCAGGGTGATCAGCCTGCAACGTGGTGTCAGATTAATTATATTGGATTTTCTCCATCATAAGAGAAGACATAATTTGTTCTTACTAGAATATTTACTCTGGGTATGAATTTGCCTTTCCTGAATGTAAGGCTTCTGCCAAAATGTCATCTGTAGGCTTAGACCTATATCTCTCACCATGCACTGAACTGAAATCGAAATGGATTAAAGATCTAAATATTAAAACAGAAATGCTGAACCAGCTGGAACAGAGGTTAGGTAGAACTGTTGAAGACATTAGTGTAGGAGAAGATTTTATGAACAAAACCTCAGTTGTCTGTGAACTAACTCAAACTATCAACAAGCAGGATCTCTTCTTACTGAAAAGCTTCTGCACAGCAAGAGAAACCACCAACAGAGTGAAGAGACAACCCACAATGTGGGAAAAAAATTTCACCTACTGTTACCAGACAAAGGTCTACTATCAAGAATCTATAAAGAACTTTAAAAAATTTGGAAACAGCCCAAATCCCCATCAACTGGAGACTGGATAAAGAAATTGTTTGGGTTTCTTTTGGTTTTTAATAAAATGGAGCACTACTCTAGGCTGGGAATTTAGCTCAGTTGTTCTGCTGCCTGCCTCACAAGAGCAAGGTCCTGAGTTCAATCCCTGGTACCAAAAAAAAAAGGAGTACTACTCAGCCATGCAAAATGAAAAATTAGAGACATTTATAGCTAAATGGATGCACTTTGAGGCGATACTCTTAAGTGAAATAAATAGGACATACATGTGTAATACCAAATAGTTTCTCTAGTGTGAGAAACTGAAAATGTAAATAAGGACTAAAAGGTATAATAGATACACATTTTTCATTTTTCATTCTTTTTCATTTTTCATCTTAGTTTGCATAAACAAATATTGGAAATGGCAAGCATAAGACAACCACTGGGCTTGAAAGGTAATGGTTTATCATGCTCTGTTCTAAGATGTAGGCCAGAACATTGAAGGAACCTGTCACCTCTCAGTTGCAGTTTTCAGAATCTAGCCTAATGGAAACTTTCAACTTCAACAACTTCAACTTTCAAACTTTTCAACTGTAACAAAAAATGGAATTCTATACTAATTTAATGAGTAGAGTTTATAGATATGTATTTGATTATAATAATAATTAATTCTAATTGAATTAGTTACTTTTCCATTGCTGGTGCACAATACCTGACACTCACAAATTAAAAGAGGAGAGGTTTAATGTGGCTCATGGTTTGGGGGAATTCGTGGATGACTGGTCCCAGAAAGAAATGTCATGGCAGTAGTTCATACTGGAGAAAAGTTGCTTAATCTCTAGCAGCCAGGAAGCATAGAGAAAAGAAAAGAAACAGTAAAAGAATAGAGCCTTCCACATCATGTTCTCAGTGACTCACCACTTCAGACCAGGCCCCACCTTCTAAAAGTACATTCAGTTATCTGCTCATCAAGGGATTAACCAACTGATGTGGCCCCATGATCCCATCACCTTCCAAAAACTCCACCTCTTATCACATACAAATTTTGGGGACCTTTTAAATCTAAACCATAATACTAGTAGTGTGAGTGTGCTTAAATACTGCTTCCTATTTACCAGCCATTCTTTTGAGTCCCTTCTGTTCAATGAGCCCTTCAACCCTCAGCATCTCGCCATATAAGAAATAGGATAATTGGAATCCTTAATACACATAAACACACATCTGAAATAAGAAGTAGAATTGCTAGCAGAATCCAAAACATCTGATTACAAAACTCTACTTTAAATTTATGAAATAGAAAGTTACTATAGAAGTGAGGCTAACAACATTTGGGATATTTGGCTTCAACTGAAACCATCTTATTTACTTGAGCTTGTATGAAGATTATTAACTTACAAGACATAACTTCTTGTATATTCTCAACTAAAATTTGGTCATTTCTACCAATGGAGATTGAAAAACAAATCTCTATTTTGATAAATAATCATTTTGCTTTCAGCGTGTAAAATTTATTACTGGAAACATACCTTCTGCTAGACAGATAAATGCTATTACTTTTTATCCTAATGCCTTAGGGTATGACAGGCATTTCATTGTTATTATTTCATATTGTGTTTATTTCTAGAATTTTCTGATTTTTTTTAGGTTACCATGCTTGTCATTACCTAGAAGCTACAATATAAATTTTGTATTTAAAACTTGATGTGTTTCTCTTGCAAGCAAATATTGTACTGCTTTCAAATAATAACATAATTACATTTTTAGTGGAAAAACTCAAATATTAGCCCTTTGTTCTCTTTGAGAATGAGGATCAACATTTTACATAGTAAAAATTTTAATTAAATTATTGTTTCTAGAGGAAATATTTTAAATCTTAGTGTAAGATACCTGACAATGTTTTTTGTCAGATCAGTGAGGCTTAGCATTTTTTCTCAAATGTTTTCCTAGTATGTGGACATGTAGCTTTACTTTGATTCATGGATAAATTACTTTTAAGAAAAGTATTTTTAAATTTCATGTTTATGTTTAAGATGAGTGTAGGCATACTTAAATTGTCCCTACACATTCACTAACTTTATGTGACGATTAGGATGTAAAAGTTCCTCTGTTCCCATCAATGCCTCTAAAATTTTATACAATATGAGTGATCATATAGAAGAATTTTACAAAAAGCTAAAAACAGTATCATATATTAAATAGAAACCTATTTTCACTAAGTACTTATAAAAGTAAAGTGTGACAATTCATAAGAAGATATAAAATTACATTTTGTAGAGTATATTTAATCAACTACTATTATAACAAAGAGTTCGTTCCACCAGGTTTAAAAAGTTAAACAAAATACTTTTAAAACTTCGTCATTAACAAAACAACAGTTTATTATCTGTTTATCCCGGTGTGATTGTTCAAGGATTCTGAAAAGATTTTTAAAAAGTAAATCTTTTGGAAAAGCTCATAAGGGGTGTCTCTGAAGTTCAAAACCTGTAATTGACCCGGGTATCTTTGACATTCTCCATTGCCCTTCGTGATTTGATAAATGGGAACATAAATGGGTGTTAAGAAAGGAACACCATTTGTATATGTCCTGTAAATTTGTCCCTCATTCTTAAGAAACATTTATTAATGATTATGAGATTTTAGGGGGTAGAAGAAGGGTGTGATTTAGATCAAATTTCCTGCTGAGAATATTTGGAAATTTTAGTCAAAAACACCTAGTTAACAGCATAAAATATAACATTGTGAGAAATAACCAGGGCAGGATCTAAAGCAGAACGAAGGCTCAGAGAGGCAAAATTCAGGAATTCTTCTAAGTATTTTCTGACTCAGAAGGAAATAGAAAAGATAAAAGGGTAAAGAAAAAAAATTCAACAGTTTGCTACTTTAGCGGCTAGAAATCTGAGTTCACAGACAGTAGTCTGGTGAAACCATCTTGATATCAGATAAGTATGATCAATCAGTAGAGAGATCTCACAAGAAATGAGACTCAACCTTAAATCTACACAATTCCTGAAATGTGATTATATCTATCCTAGATTGTTAGTATCTCCAAGTGCCTGACAGAAACAAATATGAATTATTGAGGTGATAACTTCAAATAAGACTTTAATATTTTACAAACAACTTTGCTAATATAATGTGTAGCACACAATATTTTTTTAAATACCCAAGGAAGAAGATACTGCAATATATACTATAAGAATCAGTATATATAATTATAAATTCATGGGTAGGTACATTTAACATATATATATATCAAATTAAATAGAAGACATTTTGTTAATCTTTAATTTCTGATGACACATTTCAAACATTTATAATGAAAAATTATTCATGGATCTAAATTGATCTAAGATTTGCTAATCTCTGAATTTTAAATTTAACTACTTATTCTGAATTTTATTTAGTAGCATTACTTATAGGAGACCTAAATATTACACTTTTCAGAACCAGATTTTAAAATAACTACACAACAAAGAGTTGAAAGATAGATGAGAAAGAAAGGACACCATACAAGCAGCAGTTACAAGCTTTTGTAGGAGTAGCCAGAAGGACAGTTAAGATCATTATGATGAGACAACCCAAGGCTTCATAGTAGATACCTTTAAATGGTATATTGGCTACAGAAATTCAAATGAAAGTATTCAAAATGGAAAAGGAAAAGACTTGAACAATTGAATTTTTTTTCTTCCCAGCATACCAGGAAACTCCAAGGAAGACCCTTACTTTTCACATGCTTCTCTTTTGACTCATTTTTGTAACTTACTTCTGTGAAAATGTTTTTTCTTCTTCTGCATTTTTACCATAATACAAAGGTTAACTGAGAGCTACCAAACCTCTACTTAAATATTTTTACAGCTGTACTTTTTAAATTGTTTATTCCTTTTATCAGAATTGATATATAATATTCACAACTCCATTGAAGTAGGCTTTACAAAATTTATAGTAATTTGTTTTAAATGAACATAGTATTAACATTCTCTTTTCCCTGACATTCCTGATATTTCCTATGAAAAGCATAGGCACCAATTCAGTGAACCATGCTAAGAAAGAAAGTTCCTTTACCCTGAATTACTTGAATATTTTCCCTCTTCTAGTCATTTCTCATAGAATTCAGAAGAGAATGAACTAAAAAGTAAATCAAGTTATGTTATTGTAAGCACTGTTACTTACTGACATTTCACAGGTAATATGAGACATTACCTACAAAACCCTTACAAGAATTTACTAAAAAGTTTATAAATACACAAGAACAATTTTTTTTCCTGCTTACTTTCCCATTAAATAGTCCATCTTTAGGCATTTTTCAGGGCAATAATCTAAAGTCTACCATTTGGAGAAATATCAGAAAATCAGTGAATTTTCAGCCAAAATAAAAATTTAAAGCAAAATATAAAAGTAA
>NW_004624783.1:10698926-10733258 GCF_000247695.1 Heterocephalus glaber
AAGTATATATCGAGCAAAGAAAAATTTCTATAAATATTTTAATATTAAATTTATTGAGGCAACATGAGTCTAATAAAAGTTACTTTGGCTCTCTACAATTACAAGAGGTGCTCAAAGTAATGGCTATTAACTTTCAGACATTAGTATTGCAAACTGCTGCTGTGTATATATATATTTTGGTGGACTCTGTGTAAGAAAAGAAGATCTTGTAGCATACTTTAGTAATCTTTACTTAATATGACATCTCAAGTATTAATCTTTATTAGTCTAGAAGTTTGCTTGCCCACTCCTAAGAGAGAGAGAGGAACCAAAATTACATTTTTCTACTTTGTTATAACTGATACAGTTGCTATTCCACTGATTTATTTCTAAATATATAAATAAATCTACCCACATATTTACAAGAATCTTGCAATCTCGCAGTCCTTTCAGAAATAGACATATAGTATATGATATTTATCATTTCACAAAGGAAACCAAAGAATTTAAGTTATAAGCTCAAGATCATGCTCAAATGTAGAACTGGGGGCAGAATTAAGATAGAAGTCATCTAATAGTAAGTTCCACATGGCAGTTTTTGGTACAATATTCATTTTATCCTGCTGAAAAGTTTATATTTCCCATGGTTGAAGTTCTCTGGTGGTATTTTACATTGATCAGATTTTTTTTAAATGAAAAACTGAAACACTTTCTAGTAATAGTTTATAATATTTCTGCTCTGTTTTAAGTGATTTACATACATTGACTCTTTTAATCATCCCAGAATAGTAAAAAGAGGATACTTTTATTAAGCCTCCCTCCAAATGGAGACTTTAATACTTTGAAAGTTTCAGGTCTGATAAACAGTGTTAACCTGACACTTAGTATAGCCCTAGCTTAATAGGAATTACAGATATCCAAATAAGAACACACTCTTTGATCTCTTCCTTCAGCTGCAACAGGTACATCTCTTCCACAAACACCCACAGAAGAGGGAAAGATTTGGCATGACTCTCAATCAAAACATTTTTTTTCTGGGCTTCATAACCATTCTGCCAAGTTTAAATAGTCACATTTCTCCAAAAAGAAAGGGTAGAAATTGAGCATCCTGATCTCTATGCTTGTTTTCCTTAATCAGTGCCTACAGAACAAGTCCCTGATCTACACTGCCATCATCACAGGGCTCTGGACTTCCTCATCTTTAACTCAGACCTCAATATGCCTTCTGCTTAAAAAAAAAATCTAAACCCTTCTCTCTCAATGCCTACATCATTATGAAGGGACCCTCACCATTCCACACAGAACCATATTTTCAGCATCATTTCTCAATAAAAATTAAAAATTTCTGTCTTCAGCATCAGTGCCATGAAGAATAATTGAGGAGGATTAACTATAAAAAGCTATAAAACACAGGTACTGAAAAGAGTATCACGCTTCATCTGTTAAGGAACCATTTGATCTACATAAATAAGCAAATATCAGAGATGACCGCCATGAGGGAACCACTGAGCTTGCAAGTGTTAATGGTTTGCTTGCTCTGTCTTGAGAATGAGGCCTGAATTCTGAAGGAATGTGAGATCAGCCAGTCACTGGCCCTCTATCACATACCAGTTCCGGGCATTTGTTTTCTAAAGCAAAACTTTGAAAACTTATACTTTTTTTCTTTCAATAACTATTTTTCTCATCTTTAGAAATAAATATTTTGTCACTTTTTTGTCTCTTTAAAATTATTTTCTACCATGTATTACTTGTGTTTTTAATGAGGAAGTTCTTCTTTCCTTATCATTCATTTCTTTGAAGCAACATTCAAGGCAAATTTAAGCAAGACCAACATTGTTATAATTTTTCTTCTACATAGTTTCTTTTACTGAAGCTATTGTGCTTCATTAGTAGAGAAGTAAGTTATAGATGAGATGGAATATAAGCCCTGTTTTCTTCTAAACTTTACTAAGACCTTTAAGGAAGGAATAGATTTCTACAAGTCTATTGCAGAAAATCTCACAATTCTGGCTATAGGAAGGGTAGCAAACAAGATTTCCTGGTGGGCCAGTGTATTAACTGACTTTGAAATAGAATTCCTACACCATCCTATGCCTCAGTATGACTGTAATACTTGATGAACTGTGGTTATTGAGCTTACTTATAATGCCAGACAAAATTTTTAATACAATCATATTTAGGTTTTATTGTTTTTAGTGCAAACTAAATAATTTGTTGGAATATTTTATTAAAATGTCTCCATAAGCAATGACTTTGGAGCTAGGCTTCAGAAATGTACATCATTATGTCAACATACTACAGAATAATTTTTGAAGATATAACTACTGGGAATATCCATACAAAATTCTAACAAGTATCTTGTGGGGAAGAAACATATTCTTTCTAATAGGATTTAAAGAAAAACATTAAGCATTTGGCAGCCAGTCCATCTGCTGATACTGTCTGATGGCAGTAACTATGACTCAGTTGTGAACAAGGGCGTGCATATCATAAAGCAAGTGCCACAGAGCCTCACATGATATCTGTGTTGGCCCCCAAACATGTACTTTTTTTGCTAATTGTCATTGTATTATGACTCTCTAAAAATGGAATTGCTACTAGCAACAAATCCCTGAAAATCAGAGACAAGGTTAAAAAGTCATTCATATTCTAGGGAAATGATCAAAAGGAACTTTGAACTAACACTGTGAAGATCAAGTTTTATGAAGTAAGAAAATCAGATCGATAACTGTGAGCCACAATTTATAAGACAAATTTTTGATTGACAAATATGTCACTGGATTGAGCTACTTTGTTCTTTTTATTGTTTAATTTTATTTGGGTTTAATTATTATTAATTTTTGAAATGTTAAACTTTATCCAATCTTAAAACATATTTTAAGAGTCCTAATCTAATAAATTAGGAAGTATTTTCACACATATATATTAATATAATTCTTGATTATTACTCAAGTCATTACCATTCACTTGATATTTATTTACTGAGAATTTATTATGAGCCACATATTCTAAATTCTAAAAATATGACTATGAATAAAATAGAAAGTCCACAGCTTATGGTTTAAACAAAGTTAGAAAGAAGTGTATTCCACAAAGAAAACAGATGCCCAAAGGCTAATGGTCAGAATGAGCTTGCTGCAAAACGACTTAATGTGTTTAGATTCAAAACTAAGAGTGACAGTCAACAAAGATGGGATTACAGATATATCAGGATTATGTGATGTGGAGCTTTGTTAATCAATATAGGGTGTTTGACTATTCTAAGACTGATGAAGCAATTAAGATAAGAGCTAGGGAGTAACACTTTAAAATTTAAAGACATCACACTGGTTTTGACATGCAAAGAGAAGAGAAGTAAAAGTAAAAATATGATGATCCATTAGGCAAGCATTACAGTTTCAGGAAATAGACAATGGTGTTACTAGCATTATAAAAACACTGGAGAAAACTGCATTGAATAGGCAAGATTTATACTTTGCTGGGTGCATAAGACCTAATGGTGATCAAATAAATGAGAGAAAGAAATGAAAGAATAAAGAATAACTCTAGATTTTTGGTTGGCTTTTTAATCAAACAAGACTTAAATGATGGGAAGAGGGTTTAGTGATGAGGGAGACAGAAGGACAGGAAGGGGAAAAGGAAGTAAAAATGATTAAGATGTGATATAGATATATACTAGTTCTCCAAGAGGAATGTAATTATTATATATCTCAAACATATGCTAATAGAAATTTTTAAAAAGAGAAGTACATGGATATTGCATAAAATATATGTATTTGGCATGAAAGAATTTAAGAGTCACAGAGTTCTAACATTGTGTCATACGAAAAGATTGTTAAATGTCTACTCTAAATTCAATTTTGTGTCACTGATTAGCAACTACAAATATGTGTGAGAGTGTGAGATACAGCTGCAACCAGGAAGGTACTGATGAAATTGAGAGATGTTAACAGAAATAACTATCTTGAATAAACAAAATATGCACTAGGAAGCAAGGAGCCCAGTTTCCTTTCCAAAAGAAAGTGGACAATGAGCTAAAAATGGCTGGAACTGGTAAAGTAAATGAGATTTGCATTATTTCTCTGTGCTTCCATCAAATGGTTGCTTACCCTAAAATACCTTTAAGTGGAGAAATGGTGATTTGAGGAAAATAGGCCACTCTATCTCCTCACAGCTACCTTTAAGCAAATTTTTTTTCATTCTTTTTTTTTTCCTGTACCAGGAATCTTTTTTCATTTTTAACCAAATACATAGACTTCCTTGATTTTTCATTTTTAACCAAATACATAGACTTCCAGTGGCCAGCAGGTAAAAATGAGCATATGAGTCTAAGAGGCCAGTAACTGTTTCTTAAAAATTCTATGTTAATCAGCAAGTTTTTGTGCATTAATTTGTCTCTTTCCTCATCTATTTAATAATTATTGTCTTAGCATTCACTATGGTGGTAGAGTAAACTGAGACCAATATATTAAGCCCTTAACTCAGAGTTTAATAACCAATTTTTTTTGTCACTGACTACAGGAAAGTGCATGCATTTAGTGCAGTTACAGACAGCCATGGATGATTAAGCTTCTTCTAATGTGCATGTTCTAGGAAATGTCTAAATAGGATAGTTTTTAAAAATATTTGTTTTGATAAAAGTAACTATTTTGAGATGTGTTAAATGTCCTCAAAGAATGTGTACAAGAATCTAAAAATAACTGATAGTAACTGATAGTAACTAATAGTTACTGCGTATTTCTGGGTATCTTTTGCTCAAGACCTAAACTCGAAACTTCCTTAAAGTCCTGTTTTTTTTACTTCTTCACTGCCCTCATAGTACCAAGAAATTTGCATTGCATGCAAAGATAGTCCAAAGCAGTCACAAAGGACTAAAAGTTTATATTTATATATTTAACCATTGTATCATTTTCAGTAGATGCATAAAGCAAATTCTGAGTACAATTTTCTTGTAAGTGTTCCTTGTTCTTTTGCAAAGGAAACATCAGGAGAAGAATGACCTTTTCTTCATGTGATAACTGTGACAGAACGGTTGGTGCTCTCATACATAATTTCTCTATCTGGAAAACAAGGTAAAGGAGTTAAGATCAAACACCAAGTAAAACAATATGCAGTTCAAGTATTTGAATAAAATAAGATATAATGAAGCTTTTATATCATAATTATAACATTTCCCTCATAGAGGTCTATATTCAAGTTTAACTCTGGCTTTAAAGTGAAGGTATTCAAGACTGTGCCTTTCCATCCCACTGAGACCGGAACCAACAGCACAGCTGTCCTTCAAGGCGAATGCAGCCAAGTATGCAAATACCCCCTTGTGCTAAGAGAGGACATGCAAGTGACCTGATCCTCTTACCAACCGGCAAGTGACATGTTGGCAGTTTCAATGATTTTTTTCTTTCTTTAGCTGAAAAGGAAGCTAGAAATATTTTGATATCTACATATAGAATATAAATACATACATATACATGTATTTACACATGCTAGATACACACATGTATATAGATATATATGTAGCTTGATATATACATATATATACTAGATATATACATATATATGTACCCAGTACATGCACATGTGTATGCATGTACTTTGCATATGTTACTTTGTTCATTTCTTTATTAGAACTAAAACATTTGTGTTCAATTTAAAATTAGTCTCCACATACCATTATACTATATATAATATATATGTGTATATATATACATGTAATGTATAAATGGCTGGATAGCTTGCTTGTTGATTTTAGTAGGAAAAAAGGTCTAAAGTTAATCAGCTCTTCCCTCATTACCGCAGTCTGTGGAAATCATTATAGTTTGCTGCAGGGGAAAGAGGGATAATTTGTCCACCCAAGAAAATAAATTAAACATTGCAAAAACAAAACTCTTAACATTGGAATGTAGAGACTAATCTTAAATTGTACAGAAATATTTTAGTTTCAATCAAGAAATGAACAAAGTAACACATTCATAAATGAAATTACTAATTTCCTTGATATTTCAAAACTCTAAGAATATTTGTCATTACATTAAAGTTATGGTTTTATTATTCTCCATATACCTTTCTTTCTTTTATCTTAACATTCATGCTAGCCCCTTCATACTCTACTACAAAAGATATTTACAAAACAGATACTTTGTAAAACTTTTAGACAAGCTCAAATGCCTGAAGCCTTGAAATCCATTTGGTAGCTATATAATGGAATGTTTTAATTTCTAACCTGAAGGAGCTCACCAAAAGATTCAAAATGCCATGGGGATTAATCTATTGTTGAAATGTGCTTTGCAGACAGACCCATTTAAGAATACTTCTGATTAATAGATGTAGGATTATTTTCTTTTGCCGATCATGATAAAACATGAAACTATTTTTGCTTGTTTGCCAGTGTTATCAGAATATCAGCATTCATGAAATCTTAGTCCTGCTGTACTTAAAACTTTTTTCTTGTACTTAAAGATCACATCAACTGAATACCTTCAATGAATATTTTTCTCATTCATCCATTGCTCCAATAGAGTAACATGAAAATAACCAAATAAACATGTTCTTGGAAGTTTTAAGATAAGGGATTTAAGTAAGAGCTATAAATGTGAGTATGCTGATCATACATCAATAGTAATAGATGAATTTTGGATTAGTCACACTTCACTAGATTTGGGGCTGGAAGATATTTCTGTTACTTGGCTTTGCACTCATTTTGTGTAATAACTTCAGCGTCTTTAGTTTTGTTTCTGATTTTTCTCATCTTTTATTTTCTTCCTTCTTTCTCTTCCCTTCCTCCTTCCTTTCTTATTCTAGTGAAGACCACTGACAATGAGATAAATGGCATCTCTGGCAATGATAAGTGTTATAGGGCAAAATATAACAGGGAAAGTGATTGACAGCACCGGAGAGGAGAAATTCCTATTTTATACTGGGTGATCAAGGAAATCTTTATTCATTAAAAATTGACAATTTTATAAGAAATAAGAGGGATCAGTAAAACTAACTTTTGAAGTTAGATGTTTGATATGTTCAAGACAAAGTTGGAGAAGCTACAGGTTAGTGCAGATTTGCAAAGTTTGTAAGCAGATGATGTCAATTAGTCAAGGAGATATGGAAGAAGGGTTATAAAATCATATGTAGTCGTTTAGGTCATTTTGATGACTTTGGGCTTTGATTACTAGCTGTGTATCTCCTTTTTGGTGAGGTGTCTTGGTTATTGATTTGTCTGTTTTTTAAAATTGGTTTATTTTCTTCTTGTTAAATTTTTCAATTGTTTTATTAGTACATATTTGCCCTGCATAATGTCTACATTCATGTTAGGTACTAGGTATATATACTTAACATATCTAAATTCTCTTCATTCCCCTTCCACTCCCCATTCTCCTCCTTACCTCTACCTCTACATCCCCTGCCCCCATTTTCATTACTTTTTTAGTTCATGTTTGTAACACATGATGATTACATTTATTGTGGGTGGCTGGTACATGTGGATGACTTATTTTAAATCTTTTTACACCCCTCCACTCCTTGGTCTCTTGTTTCCCTTCCCATGTGCAAAAGATCTATCTCCTTTGTTTCCTTTTATTGATCTTGTATTTTGCTCTTTATTTGTACTTCGTAGTTTTCATATGAGAGAAACCATGTTGTATTTAACCTTCTGTGCCTGATTTATTCCATTTAATATTATGTTTTCAACATGCATTCATTTTCCTAAAATTGTCTGAAATATATCCTTATTTATTCTATTCCATTATATATAGATAGCACAGGTACTTTATCCATTTTTATGTTGATGGAAATAAAGGTTGCTTAGCTATTATGAATTGTGCTCCTATAAGCATGGTTATACATATATCATTGTAATATGATATGTTTAATTCTTTGGATAAGATATCTGGGAGAGGTATAGCTAGGTCAAATGGAATTTCTAGTTTTAGTTTTTTGAGAAGTCTCCATATTGATTTCCATAATTGTACTAGTTTAAATTCCCATCAGCAATGTAGGAGAGTTCTTTTTCACTGTAACCTCACCAACATTTGTTAGTATTTGATTTCTTGATGATAGCCAGTCTTTGTGAAGTAGGATGAACTCTCAGCATTGTTTCAATCTTCATTTCTATAGTGACCAGTGAAGTTGAACATTTTTTTCATGTACTTATTGGCCATTTGTATTTCTTCTTTTGAGAAATGTCTATTCATTTAAGTTTTTGATTTTTGATTGCGTCTTTTATATTGAGTCCAATTTTTTGAGTTATTTATACATTGTAGATATCAGTTCTTTGAGAAAAAGCTGCCATTTTTTCCCATTCTGTGGATTGTGTCTTTACTCTGTAGGTTCTTTCCTTTGCTGGCAGAAGCTTTTTTATTCCTGTGAATATAGAGGGTCTTTTGAAACTTAGATATTCATGTCAGATATTCCTATCTTGGGGATAACTATCTACTTTGTCACCATTGAGTATATTGTCAGTTACAGATGTTTTTGTAGGTTTTTTTCTATAAGTTAGAGATATTGCCTCCTATTTCAAGTTTGCTGAGAATTTTTATCCTGGTTTTGTAAAATGTCTTTTTTTTAAATTAAATAAAATGTCTTTTTTCTTGATTTATTATTTAATCATATGGATTTTATTTTTCAACCGTGAATGTGATCAATTGTAGTAGTTCACTTTGGAATGTTCAACTAGCTTTACACAACTGAAATAAATACATCTCCTCAATCATCCCTGATATACATATAGTCCCTGACATACGTTTTTAGAATTTATTTGCTGATATTTTGTTGAGGAATTTTGCATCTATGCTAGTGGAAGATAACGGTTTTTGTGGATTTTTGTTTTGTTTTGTCTTCATTTCTTTTACAGTCCTTATTTGGTTTTGAAATATGGGCAATGTTGGCCTAATCAAGTGAGCTTGGATGTATTTCTACTACTTTTAATCTTGCAAAAAAATTAATAATTGGTAGTATTTGTTCCTTAAATAATTTTCAACCATCATGTTGAGCATCATGGCTTATGCCATTGTATTTTGAAAGATTATTGATTCAACTAATTTAACAGTTATAGGTCTATTCTGATTATCTGTTTCTTCTTTTTTGAGTTTTTTATTGTGTCTTTCAACTTGGTTCATTAAATTACATTATCAGATTTAGGAGAATAAACATGTTCATAATATCTACCTTTTATTTTTCACAAAATTTGTGTTCATAGTTCTGTCATTTCTTATACTAGTGATTGTCTTTTACAATATTTTCATATGTCTGGGTACAAATGTGTTAATTTTATTAGTCTTTCTGATTTTACTGATTTTTCTCTATTATTTTCAATTTTATTATCCGCAATGATTTTCACTATTTCTTCTGGTTACTTTGAACTTAATTTATTGTTCTTTGTTTCTTCAGGTGGAAACTTACATTATTGCTTTCAGATATTTATTATTTCTAACATATGCATTATATGCATTTAATGCTACTGATATTCCTTACAGTTAGTGTTTTCAATTTTATTTATCTTTGTTTTTATTCAAACTTTTTATTTAAATTTAATGTTCTCATTATGTATTGCAAACATGTACTAAGAAAAGTAAAAATTTAAAAAATAAATTTAATGTGTTCATAATTTTCTAGCTTCCTAAATTAGATGCTTATATGTTCGATAACTTTCTAAATTAGAAGCTTAAGTGATTTTTTTTACTGTCTTTACTAATATCTATAAAATACTATAAATTTCCCTCTGACCTCTACTTTTACTGCATTTCACAAATTTGGTAAATTGTGTTTTTATTTTTGTTTAGCTAAATTGTTTCATTTCCATCAAGATGTCTTCTGGATTCATTTATCATTTGTTATTTACAACTGTTCTGTTTCATTTCCAAGTATTTTGTGATTTCCATCTGTTTCTATTGTTGATTTCCAGTTTAATTTCATTATGTTCTAAGATTCCATATTGTATTATTTGTTTTAAATTTCTTAAGACATGGTTTTCTGGCCCAGAATGTGTTTAAGCATGATGAATGTTTCATATGAGTTTAAGAAGTATGAGGAATGCATTTATTGCACTACTAGATAATGACACTGTCATTGACATTATTAGATAACCACATTAAGTTGAGAGTCTTGTTTAGTTCAGCTATAACCTTACTGATTTTCTGACAGCTGAATTTATCAATTAATTGTAGAAAGCTCTTCCTTTGTCCAAATATAGTAGTGGATTTGTGTATTCCTTCTTACAGTTCTATCAGTGTTTGTCTCTTGTTAGGAATATATATATATAATTATCCTGTCACCTTGAACAATTGATCCTTCTGTCATTATGAATGCCACTCTTCATCCTTAAAAATCTTCCTCTCTCTCTCTGAAGTTAGATTTCTTTAAAATTAACATAACTAATCCAACTTTCTTTTGATTAATGTTAACATGGAGAATGCATCTCCATTCCTTTACTTTTGATCTATCTATGTCTTTGAAGTAGATTTCTGTTAGCATATAGTTCGGTTTGTGTATCCATACACTCTGACAGACTCTGCTTTCTTTGGTGTATTTAGATCATTCAACGTGATTTCTAATATTATTACCTACTTCTTTATTACTATTTGTTCTCATTATTTTTCTTTTCTTTATTATGTCTACCCCTTCTTTCTGCCTTCATTGGTTTTCACTGAACATTTTAAATGAGTCCATTTTTTCTTCTTATCACATAAAATATGCTCTGTATAAGTTTTAGTGGTTTCTGTAGAGTTTGTAACAGACTTACAACTGTTTCATGTTCACCATTAAATTACTCTATATCTCAGGATGGTGCAGGGACAGAACATTCCCAATTAACATCACATCATTTATTTCAGTTCCATGTAGTCTAATCCCTGAATATAGTATTGCTGTCAATATTTTAAACACAACTTCATCAGTTAGATGAATTTAAGAATAAGGACAAAATGTTTTACCTCATTTATTCTTTCTTAGCATTCTTTCTTTCTTTGTGAAGATACAATTTTCTGACTTCTGAAGAAATTCTTTTAAGATTTCTTAAAATTCAAGTCTATTGATGAAAAATTTTCTCATTGTCAGATACAGTATTTCTTTTTTATTTTGAATGATGATATCAATGGCTATAGTTCTGGATTAATCTTTTTCAACATTTTAAATATTTCTCTTTGGTCTTTTCTTGTATGCGCTCCACTTCTTTGTCTTTTTCTTCTTCTTCTTTTTTTTTTTTTTTTTTTTTGTAAGGTCAGATTTTTTTTAACCTTTACTTTTTATGTAGGTGAATTTTTTCTCCCTCTGGCATCTTTTAAGATTTTTCTCTTTGTCTTTCTTTTTTCTTCACTTTGAATACATTTTACCTGAGTGTATTTCTTTGGCATTTATCCTACTTCCATTCTCTGAGTTCCTGGATCTGTGGTTTGGTAGCTATAATTAATTCAGAAATTTTCAGCCATCATTAATTCAAATGTTTGTCCTTTTCCTTCCTCTCTTTCTTCTGTAGTTACAATTACTCATGTGATATACCTTGGTCCTACAGATTTTGTATATTGCCTTCTGGTGTTTTTTTTTTTTAACCTAATTTTTTTAACTGATTTTTCAGTTTAGAAAGTTCATAGTAACATTTTCAAGTGCACTATTTCCATGGCTGAGAATCCCATCAATAATGCTCTTTATTTCCCTTACAGTGTTTATCATTTCTAACATTCCCTTTAATTCTTTCTTTATTCCTTCTTGTGTTTTCTATCTCCTTGTTGCATTAAAAAATTGTTTTTTTGTTTTGTTTTGTTTTGTCTTGTTTAGTTTTCTATTCTTCTCTGGGAGTTGTCAGAAGATTAATTATATTTACTTTAAGTTCCAGGTCCAAAACTATCCTAAATATCTGCCATATATGATTTTATTGCATGATTTTTCCTTTCGGAATAGGTTTTTCTTTTTAAAATGTCACACTTTTGGATAGCCTGACACAATGAATCAGGGAAATGAATCTGAAATAAACATTCCATTTATGTGAAAATTTAACTTCCTAGTAGGTAGACTATTTTTTTTCAATATTTTGATCTAGTTTTAGAGATTATAAAATGTCTTCTAATAGTCTTGATTTTTGTCTTCTCTTTTGTCTACGGGTTTCCCTAGGTATTTTTAATAACATATGAAGCTTATATTTCTTTAAGTTGTAGTCTCAACTCAAGAAATCATAAGCCATGGATTTAAGGATAATGAATAATAATAGTCTTGGATATAAAATTTAGAAAATCTGGAAGAAAAAAATAATCAGCTTTAAGCCCTCTAAAAGTATTAGATTACATGTCAGTATTTGCTTCCTACTATAAATCAGAAGAAATGTATGGCTTCAAACACTACAATATCCAGCTGTGGCTAATATAGGCTCCTATAACATACAGACTTCTGTAACCTGACCTAGGGAATCACATGAGATTGCTGTGTCCCATGAGTTCAGCAGCTTCTTTTAAAGTTGGGAGATCAGTTGTGTCTCACCAAGATCCGCCTTGTCCAGTAAAACTGTCCCATTTGTGGCAAAATTAACAACATCATATCTGAAGCTCCCAATGTCTCAAAGAGATTTCTTGGGCAATTCAACTTACAATTTGTTTCTCCACAGGAAACAGGGATATCTGTGTTGCAATGATTTCATGTAAATTCCCCCAAACGATTTGAAGATTAGTGATGATCTGCTCACCCCAAGGCTCAGTTAATGAATTTAGTTTATTTTACTTGAAACTGCAGCCTTATAAAGAAGTTCCTCCAAGGATACCTCACCCCTCTGCTTGCTGAAATCTTTCACCTCTCCTACTATTCTCATCACTCCTCCAATAATAGCAGCATATACCTAAATCACAAATATAAACACAAGATTTTACCATGTCAATAAAGACTTCCTCTAAATCAATAAGGTGTATAGAGAAGAAAAGGATCACCAGATTTGTTATAAACTGGATTTCAACTCAACTGGATTATAATTATAGAAAATGGTTTAAGCTACATTCTTGTAATGTTTCTATATGAAGGTATTTTATATGAGTACTATTTATCCAATAAAAATTGCAAATATTTATTTTATAATTAATCAGTATCTAATTTCTCATATACACCTACGTATATAGTATGTGTTTATGTCATTTTAATTCAAAACTCTCTAAATGCTAATTTTCTTACATTATCTCTTTTGTAAACTCAATTCCATTCTGTGACTAATCTAGTCATTAGCTTGTTTGTATTTTCATCACCAATCATTGGTTATGTTTTATTAGTAAAACTGGAGTCATGTATAATTTACCTTACAAGAAAAAAGATGTGTAGAATTTAAAAATGAATTGTGATAGAATACAAGTCTGTACCTTTTTAAAATAAGAGGGAGAAACAAAAAGTAAAGAAGTTTTCCTATCTACTCAATGAAAGAATATTTGAAGGTTATACTCAAAGATTGCGTTATTTAGATTTTTAAATAAATATTTTGCCTCTAATTATAAAACACAGGGTGGCTTATTTATTCTCATAACTTTCCAGCGAATCATTCATTCTTAGTAGATTGTTTTTCCTTATTACTCTCTGTGATTGGCAGTTTTAGATGCTTAACACAAATTCTACAAAGTTGTTGATAACACTAGTGATTTTTATGTTGAGTGTGTATCAGAAAAAAGCCGAGATTTTTTTTATTTTTTAGTTTGCTTTATTTACCTTCTGAAGATCCTGACACAATTGGTCTGAGGTAGTGTTATGGTTTGTGTTTAGATGTTCCCCCAAAGCCTGATGCTTTCTCAGAAGTGGCTGAATCTAGAAAGTGTGATTGAATCACAGTGGGACTAACCCAAAGGCACTAGGATTAAAGGTGTGAGTGCTACCTGCCCTAAGTAATCTGAATAAAATAAAAGGGACAGAAAGATACTGTTAAGGTCTCTTGTTTCTTTTGCTACCTTCAGTCCACCATGAACTGCTGCTCTTCTACCATGTGCCACCCTGACTTGGAGCCAGCCGATTATGGACTGAAACTTTTACAAACCGTGAGCTAAATAAAGCCTTTCCTCTTAACTTTGGGTGTTGGCTATTTTATGTCAGGGACAAGAGAAAAGTAACTAAGACAGGTAGCATCCAAATATTGGTGTATTTCTAAAATTTCCAGGTGTAGGGCTGAGGTCTTCAGCCTTTCCTACAGATGTCTACTAGTTTCCAGCAAATCAAGAAGAAAAATAAAAGCATAGAGGATTTTCTCAACTTCTGTAGTTTATGTGCATTCTTTTAGTATTCAAAAAGAATGCAAACATAGACACCTCATGACTTTTATTGAGCTAGTGAGAGGAAGTGTTCTACAGAAGTTTTCTCAAATGAATATTCAATTCCTATTTTATTACTCTTTTTCTACCATGGATACATTTACCTCCTTACTCTTTACTTTTAAAAAGAGATAGGAATACTTGATTTTTTAAATGCCTTCTAAACCAACTCTCCTTGCAAGCCAAAGGAGAAAACAAATGAGGCAATCTATAACTAGAAGGGCACTGTCTTCAGAAATAAGCCATCTCCCAGGAATAGGAAGAAGTCAAAGCATTTTCTCATCTATCTATTTGTAGCTGTTTTAACTATTAATTTTAGATCTTTTGGGGGTTTTGTGATGCTTCCAGATGTTATTTCCAGCTGTGCTGTATGAGAAATGGCTCATTAGTAACAGTTATATGCATCATTGGTGATCATATATACTCTTTCTCTTACTTTTGAATTTTTTTTGTACCGGGGATCAAACTCAGGACCTTGCGCTTGTGAGGCAGGCTGTGGCACCATTGAGCTAAATCCTTGGCCCTCTTACTTTTGATTTTTAACAAGTACGTATGTGTGTATACATAATACTCTATTTATCTACCTATTATCTATCTATCTATCTATCTACCTACCTATCTACATTTTAAGAGATGCATGTTTATAAAGATTTCTCCCAAGCAGTGATCCTTTCATCGAGTCATTTACAATATAGACATAGACATTTTTAACTTTAATAAGGTCTAAATTATCCATTTTTTCTTGGATTGTACTCTTGCTAATACATTAAAAAACTCATCATCAAACACAAAGACACCCAGATTTTCTGCTATGTTTCCTTCTAAAAGTTTTAGAATTGTTCATTTTACATTTAGGTCTATGTACCATTTTTTAATTTTGTAACAGAAAAAGGTCTGTTTCCAGATGCACTTTCATTGATTCATCAACATTGTTTGAAATGATTGTGTTTTTTTTCTCTATTAAAATATCTGATTCTTTTTAAAAGGGGAATTGCTTTATAACCATATGATATCTATTTCAGAGTTATCTATTCTGTATTATTAATATATTCATTTTTGGCTATTATTACATTGTTTATATTGCTATGATTTTGTAGTAAGATTACTGGGGTAATTTCAGTCCTTTTATTTCATTTCCACAATGGTACATTTTACAAAATTATTTGATGAATAGCATTGAATAAATCATAGAATCTTAATAAAAAGCAAAAATATCAAATACATTGAAAATACTGTTTTTTAAATTCATAATCCTATGATTTAATAATTTAAATGTTTAAATAACAAATAGATTTTTATGAATCTGTATCAACTTTGGGTACTTGGCCAAACACAATTTTGAAGGATATACATTTTCTGAAAAATTATATTTCCTGAAATATGGAGGAAATAGTAGTCTATTAAATTATGCCTAGCAATCATCAAGTAAAATTAATGGAAATTATTTAATTTATAGCTTATTCTTTTTAACAGGCAGAATAATTGCCACTAAAGATTTCCACATTCTTATTCCTGAAACATGTGAATATATTACTGACAAGGGAAAAGGGATTTTACAGATGTAGCTATGTTAAGAGTTTTAAGATGGGAAGATTTTCCTAGACTGGTGGACTCGAGGTAATCACAAGTGCCCTACAACTAGGGGAAGAAAAAAGGTCACAATGAAAGTAGAAGATATTAAGACAAAAGGTAAGAGTGACACCATAAATTTAAGCACCCTTTAAAAGCTGGAAGATGGAAGGAACAGACCCCCCCCCCCAGACCCTCCAAAAGAAATGAAATTCTACTGGTGCTTTCACGAGCCCTACAAGGTCAATTTCCAATATATTACTTCCAGATCTGAAAGATAATAAATTGGTGTTGTTTTAAACCATTAAGTTTGGGGCAATTTGTTATAGCAGCAACAGGAAACTGATATATTCCTTTTATAAATACATTTTTGTGAAGAGTTTCAAGGAAATCTAGTGCTAATAATTTTTTAAAGTTAACAATATTGCTCTTTAGAAAGTTAATGATAGTGATATTAGCAATCTCTACAGTGTATTGACTCCCTGGATTCTAATGAGAAAAAAAATCACTTACTGCTTTTCACTGAATATATTATCTATTGTAAGACACATCACTGTTTTAAGTACCACTAAAAATAGAGAGGAGGGTTCAATATGAGAAGCCCTGTGTAAGAGTAGAGTCAGGCATGG
The DNA here is from genome assembly GCF_000247695.1 of Heterocephalus glaber. Next base: position 10,715,353 of record NW_004624783.1, read on the forward strand.
AACTGGATAACTGTATCGTCTAAAAGCTACATCCAGGACCTAAGTTTAATGATATATAAATATACCAAACAGAAAGTGACAATAGTGAGATTTGGAAGTCTCAAAATAAGTCTAGGAAGAAAGGAGGAAAAAATGAATTACCTTCTGAGAAAATAAATTGAAATCCAGGATTCATGCATTGAATTCAAACTACCACTGTGGTACATAAAAGTCTTAGAAGACAATTTTATCTAAAATAGTCTCAAGCTGATAATAGCATAAGCAAATTCAGATTTTCTCTTGAAGAATGAAAATTCAATCTAAGCCAATAGTGATTCTAAAATACCTTGGAGAGTAAAAGGCAATTTCAGAGATGTTATTATGTTAAGAAATATTACATCTCAGACTCTGAAATTTGGTACATCTGCCTTGTTATATATCACACCCTTTGCTATTCTGAGAGATATGACTTATGCTTCTAAAAAGAATATTGTCATATATCAGAAATGTGAGTGTGCAAGTATATGTGTGTGTGCTTCCAATAGTTATCATCAGGCTGCACACTAATTGTCTATTTGCTTAATGGGCGCTCTCCTGTCTTCATATACCATTTAAAATGTTTCCCATTCCATCTGTCTCCAAACTATTTTTCATCTTTAGCTTCCGTATTCCTCTTCTCTTGTACATGTCATCCTATTTGCCTATTTCTTACTCTCTAACAAGTTCCTTCTCTATCAGGTGCTCTTTAAGTATTGTTGTTCCTTAGAGTCCTAGTCTCAGACAATGTTATTACTTCAAATGTTAATGAAACTCAAAGCTCTACGCCTAGACAAGATTTTTTTCCAGTTTATTTTAAAACAACTAACTGAATCATTTAGAGTAATTCACATTCAATCATTCCTAAAAGAACTTCACCTCCTACATTTCAAGGTGATTTCTGCTGAATCTCTTATTTTTGTCACATTTTCATCATTGATGTGACTGGATCAAACAAGAGGCCTAAAATTAAATTTTTATTCTCCTTTTACCTCCTCTACAACTAATTTACTGAAAATCTTAATACTCTAATAGAAAGTGTTTTTATATCTGGACCCCTTTTTCCATTGTAACATCTTGTGTTATTCTCACCTTTTTCCAAACTATTATATTACGTAACTATTTTTCTGCCTCCACTTTCAGACCTTTAAATCTACAGTATTTGTATATGTGTTACTAGATTAGCTTCCTGTGGATGACAAAGTAAAATACCACAAATTGAGTGACTTGAGCAATAGAAAATTCTTGTCACATAGTTTCGGAGGCTAGCCTTGCAAAATGAAATTGCCAGCTGGATTAATGACTTCTGAGGTCTGTGAGGAAGAATTTGTTCCATGTAGCTTTCCCAGTTTCTGGTAGTTTTAGGTGTCCTTTGGGTTGCAAATGATGTGTTTTTGTGTCTTGACATCATCTCCCCTATTGTCCGTTTCTGTTTCCAAATTTCTTCTTTGTATATGAACACAAATCATATTGAATTAAGGCCTCCCCTATGGACTACATCTAAACTCGATCATCTGCAAAGGGCCCAGCTGTAGACTAAATATTTGTGTCCTCTCCAACTTTGCATGTAGCAATCTAATTCTCAAGTGTAATGATATTTAGAAGTGAGGCCTTGAGTGATATTCAGGTCATGAGGCTGGAACCCTCATGAATGGGATCTTATCAAAATGACAGAGAGCTATTCTTTTCTCTTTGCACCATCTTAGTATATCAAAAATTAACAAACTCCAACCTGGAAAGAGTTCCCACCCGAAAATGACAATACTGGAGCTCTGATTTCAGACTTCAGCCTCCAGAACAGTTAGAAATAAATTTCTCTCATTACACTGTATGGTACATTATTACAGAAACCCAAACTGATTAAGGCAGGTTCTGTTTACAAATTAAATTACATTTACACAACTAGGGATTAGGTCTTTTAACGCGTTTTGGGGAAGGACACAATTTTCAACTTATGGAAACTGCCAAAATTTATTATTACTGGTTAATGAAATTCATTCCATAGAAAGGGCTGTTCTAATCAACCCTAAAGTCCTCTTTCTCATCTTAGCTTCTTCTCAATGGCCTCTTGATCAGGCTAGTGGGTGTTTTATACTCTGAACCATCTGGCTTAGCTGAAATTATACACTTTACATGAACTTTTTTTTTCCATTTTTCTTTAGCTATTTAATTTTTACTTACTTTATAATGTGTTCTTTAAGTCTCAATCTGCTATTCCATATTTCCATAGCACATATTTAAACTTCTTAAAATATAAGATCGAATAAGAGCTTGACTTTTGCAGCTATCTTATACATCTTTTTTCTCATTCTTGGATGAATTCTTTTTAACAGACCAAAATGCCATGATGGCATGTGAGTAGCGGGTATTTAAGAATATTCGATTTGTTTACTTGACTTATGTTTAAAAGTAGGGTCTCCTCAAACTTGCCAACCTAAGAGAACTGTAATACCATTGATGAAAAATGGAAAAGCTACAGAAAGGAGCTTCAGAAATGTCAGAAATGATGAGTTTGACTGTTGCAGGGTTCCTATTGAATATATCCTTGTAAAATTCACATATCATTTCCATAAATGTGAGAGCTGAGTTTATTGTAAAAAATCTAAGTGGAGAATATGTAAAAGGTAACCAGAGACACTCAGAGAAACTTGGGAAACCATATTGCCAGAAAGAGAAATAATTGCTAGAGCTACAGAAAGTGAAGAAATAAAAGGTCAGAGGAAAGCTAGGATGAATCTTGTGTGGGATATAAATCTGATAATTGCTGATTCTCATTTTACTTCTGGACTTTGGAATACAGATACCACAAAATTGGAAATATAAGCTAATGTATTTGCTGAGCTAACTAGGAAACCTTTTGCACTGGAAATGTTCTGACAGATTTCAGCAAAAATACATTTACACATTTTTTTTCTGTCGTAGAGGGTGGATGTTTTTCCAACTATCTGCCTTAGAAACTGAAGCAGCAATAAAAAGAATATTCTCCTTATGAACTTGACCTATTTCTTTTCTTTTTATCTATTTTAATTCTCATGTTAAATCATAACATTTAGCTGAGTTTTAATGTTCACACAACATGAAATGCTACAATGTACATTTAATAGGAACGAAATTCTTAAAACATGCTATTTTATGATTCAGGATTTGAGAATTTCATTTCAATTAAGTATATATATAATACATATATATATGTATTATGTATATATATTGCTGTAATTATTGCCAGAATTATTTCTATTTATACTTTTACCCTTTCTCAAAAAGCTTCATGAGTTTATTGGATAATTTTGGAAGATGAAGCTTCTTTATTTTATTGGAAATTCTAAATGCAACCTTTCACCTTCAGTGTTTGGCTACATAATAAATAACAGTTAATCTATCTTTCCCTGATGATAATTCTGGCCTTTACTTAAAAACTATCATAATTTCAATGCTATAAATCTAACAAGGAGATGATAATTTTTCCTTAAGAGTATGGCAGGCAGTGTGAGAGTAGCTGAGAAATTTCTATTACCATCTGCCAAAAGCAAAATAAATCATTCCTGTATGGCGGTCTTCTTAATGGGAAAATGATTGTGTTTATGTACATCTCTGGCTAATTTGGGACCAAATATATCTCTTAAGAATCTTTGCTTTTTTTTAGAGAGCATTAATTCTGAAACAATTACAGTATGACAGGTGGAGGCACAAGTAAAAGTAGAACTGCACACCTTTAAATGATACCTGTAAACAGATGGAAGTAACCCAGGATATTTCCATGATCTTACAAGATGAGATCGTAAAAGGCATTGCTGCGCTTTCCTAGCGGAGATGCCCTAAAGACAGCAAAAAAATGTTTTACATGTTAGAAAATCTAAACTACAATATAGTTTGTTGTTGTTGTTGCTGTTATTGTTGTTGTTGTTGTTGTTTTGGTACCTGGGATCTAACTCATGACCTTGCACTTGAATCCCTGGCCCTACAGTGTAGTTTAATTTGCTTTTCCTAATGACATTCCAATATGGAATTCTCATATGTTTCTTTTGGGGATTATGGTCAGCATTTTTCCTTTTGAAATATGTCACCTTATATACTACTTATTGATATTTGGTATATTTGAGAAAGTAAAATGTGCAAACTTTCAGCCATACAACTTAAAAATAAATGTTATATTTAAAAAAGAAACACTTTTTCTCACCTCATTGAAAGAAATGTCATTTAAATATTGAATAACACCAAAATTATATATAAGCATTTAAATTATTAAACATATTTTACAGAGTGCTAAATGTCTTATTTTAGAATAAAGAAAAATACATTATAAATTTGAAATGTAAAGAATATTAAAATATTTAAGAGTTAATACATGTACATGGTACCAAAAATATTACATGGTACCAAGGAAAAACCCTTGATATTTAAAAATATGTCATAATAATTATTATAGCATTTATTTGAAATTCTCTGAAAAGATAGAGAACTATAGCAATATACTCAAGATATTATGTGTGGCAATACTTGTTTATCATCATAATTTTAATTAGTTGCATTAATAAATGTCAAGTTTCTACCACGATTGTCTCTGTATTCTGATTGCAACTATAGACAAGATGAACTAGAAAATGAGGAACTAGAGATGAACTTTGAAAATTGATCCTAAAAACTTGGTAATTCTATGAAACAAAGCTCAAGCTTATGATTTAGCAGTCTCACCCTGGAATTTAGTAATATAAGAAATACTTCTTTTCACATTTTATAAAATTTTACCTTCTTTTTCCCAAAAGGGTATTTCTGTGAAGTTGTAGAAGAAAAGAATTAGCAATGGCTTTGTCCATTTTTCCCTGGCCTCATGTTTGCCTGAGGATCTGGTAACATTTTTAACTTGCATAAATGTTAATAGTTTATTTATATGAAATTCAAAATGAGGTCTACCTATCAGACCACTCATCAGGTAATGAGTGATTTGACTTGATAAGATACAACTATACAAGGCTACTCGTACATATAAAAGGATTGTGAGACTATTTATACTGTCATACACATATGAGTAGGCATTATTACTGGCTAGATATACAAAATAAGAAGTTCTAGTGCCATTGCTTTCCTTGAACTAAGGTCATATACACACATGCAATTTTATTTCTTGAAAGAATACAGGTGTTGATTGCAAAACAAATGGTTTATCAATGAGTTTTTGAAAGAAAAAAATCTTTGCATATGTATTTCCTAATTTCTTTTCTTTTTAAATAAGATCTTTGTTTTGAAAGAAGAAAATGAATTGGGGAAAGTAAAAGAAGATATCTTTGGAAGTCAAGAGATATAGCCAGTGGTACTCCTGTGCATGCTCTCTGGCTTGCACATTTTACTCTAGAAAGAACAATGTTTACAAGAATTCCCTTCACTTTATAAAAATGAGTGTCCTATTATGTAGGTGTTTAGAATTGAGGATTCTAAAATGTAAAACATAATTCTTATCCTCAAAATTATTTGTGGTAGAAAATAAAGGAGTTGGCCGGTGATTTAGCTGAGTGGTTTCACTGCCTGCTGCACAAGCTCAAGGACCCAAAAAAAAGAAAAGAAAAGAAAAAGAAAATAAAGGAGTTCATAGAACAAATGTTAGAGTAGAAATAAGCGCAGAATATTTGATGGTGATGCACTTAGGGGTTGACATGTTTCAGAGTATGGTAGGCAGTTACAGTTAAACATTATTTTCCTAAAGAAATATACTTGCTGGAAATATACTTGCTCCAAGTGATGAGGGACAAGGATCTACTTAAGGGAAGCATAAAAATGGATTTGCTGTTTTGAGGATTGATTTTTAGAGAATATATATACATGCTCTGTTCAATGACTATAATTTAGGATTAAGGAATTAAAAAGGAGCTCTAGAGACCAGTTATATCATAGTGGACATTTTTATATGTTGGAGGATTCAGAGATTACCAAATAAATTGAAAATTATTAAATAATTTTAATTAAGGTAGCACTGTCAGATTTTGAGAAGCTAGAGAGAAAAGGTTGGTATAAGGAGGACTTCATGATCATTAATCTCTTGCAAAACTGTTGCATAACAAAGTATTTTTATTAAATTTAAACTATAGCAAGAGTTCTACTGACTTAATAAGTATTTGATGTTTGCTGAAGAAAATAATGATGTTATTATTTGCATAGATAGGAAATAAATGAATGTTTCTACTTCTCAGAAATGATTTCATCTCTACCTATATATAAGCAAGTCTTATTTTTTCTCCTCATAGCAACAGGATCTTCAAAACTGAAGAGCCACAGAACCCACAAAGGTAAATGATCATTTATTGTTTTAGAGACTTTATCTTTATATGTTGTACAAGCGATGTACCTTATGAATGAAAAATATGAAAGTTGAAACTCCAGTTTAGAAAAATATACAGATTCTATTCAAATTACATTTTAAGTAAACTAATATGAGACACACTTGATTGTAACACAATATGTATTTTTGGAGATACAGAGGAATATTGAATTTTAAAGAGTTTATTAGGATTATATAACAATTATACTTGTACAAGCATTAGTATTAGTTATCAGAAGTCATAGAGAAGAGAGAAATACTAAAAACATGATTAGGCAGTTTACAAATAAATGTTAACATATTAAGTTACTGAGCAAAACGAGAAGATGAACGATATGTAAACTGTAGAGTAATTGGCTAAAATGGTTAGGATATTTGGTCTAATCGCAAATATGGAACAACTCAATAGCTAAGGTTATATAATATGAAAACCTTTCTCTTGAAGGAGAAAGGGATGTCTACGATGACCACTTCTAAAGAACAATGAACTGGAAGTCACTACTTAAGCAATAGAAGAGAGAAATAAATGTATGCTAATATCAAATGTAAGAAAGCTTTCCCTCTTTTTTGCAGAAAACACTTATAGTTGGAAATTATCTAGAGATGAGTATTAAAATCAGTAAGCAAATTCAGTAAAATCACGGCTACAAGATCGACATATGAAAACATTTGTTTTCCTATTAGAAGTACTTGAATGAAATTTTAAATTTTTATTTACAATACAAACCAAACGTAATGACTAGTTATTAAATCTAAGGTAATTTGGGAAAAGCTACTATCCAGAAAACAATGAACAGCTTCTGTCCATTTTACAATTTTTTTTATTTTACTTCTCTAATTCTGTAACACCACTGCCTAGATATAAAAAAAAAAAAAGAAGCTGCTGAGTCACTTCAAACAGGACATGAATTCTGCAGTATTTTAAAACAAGTTTTTGTTTGTTTTGTATCAAGTGTACTACACAGATTTTTGACAGCTTACCCAGTGAGAAGTAAGTGGTTACTAAAAGTTAAATTATCACAATAAATCATAAAATGGAAAGTTTTCCAGAAACTTCTTCAATATAAGCAGATATATCTTTTTCTTGTAGATATTCATATAGACTTAACTAATACCTGATATGAGAATTATTTGCAAATATTTTGCATTTCATCTTTAAATAAAGCTTGTTGTATAGATAACAAATTTTAATTGGATGAGAGGTTATTAAATTATCAACTAAATATTTCTCATATCCAGTCATCTGTTTGAATAACACAAACTCTAGCTTTTATACAAATGCTGTGTTTGCTTTTAATGGTTACATGATAGCATTTTAGGAGAGAGAAAATGTTAAATTTAAATGCAATGTAGCATTTAGAAACTAAGAGTTTGCCAAAGGTTTTCATTGTTTTTCAATATTTTCAATTTTAAGGCTGAACTTTTGCTTATGTAATGGAACAAATTAATCTTAATTGTTCAATTCAGTTCTGAATGCTCAGCTTCAAATTTTACTTCCATTACTTACCTAAGTTACTTACATTTCATGTAGGTCAATTGAGAAAGATCATTACGTATAACTAACACTACATTGCAGGCTTGCTTTGAATGTTGAGACAATACATCTAGTGTGGCTATATTTTTGCCAGCCACAAGTAAAATCTTAGAGAGTTGTTTTTAATTGTTATTATCTTTGTGATTTTAGATAGAACATCCAATATGTTTACTCTCATTACCAAAATATGAAATTATACAGTAGTGTTATATTTAGAAATAGGAATGTGTTCAGATAGTGTATAAGACCCAACTCACAAGTGATTATTCTTTTAGCTACACATGTTCAAATTTAATGAAAAAAATGGGGATTTTATAAAATAAAGCATTGGTTTGAAATAATAAAATGTGACTCAAAATATTAATATAAGATGATTTTCTTTCATCACAAACGTTTGCTTTCTTTCACTTTCCCCTTTTTTGATTCACTTGTATCTATTGGATATTTAGTTAATCAAATACATATAAAAGAAAATTCCTGCTGTCAAGGGATCCATACATTATGAAGAAATCAAAAGTTAAGACAATCTACATTGCGTGCTTTTTGTGTGTAAGATATAAATAGTAATACAAAATGAGAGTGCTAATTTTTTTCTCCAATTATTTTGTGTTCATGGCTCTGATTTTTATCCCAGTGTTACCTTAATCATATAAAATATTTTAAGTAGAGTGCTGGAGAAGTAAGCTTTGGAGTAGAAAATTATCACTGTTTATTGCCTCTCTTCAGAAGGAAATGATTAAAATATAGTCATTTTTAGGTAAAGAGAATGATGTGTCCTCTCAAAGATGACCTGCATTCTAAAATAGTCAAAGGTCTTGAAAATAGTCACCCTTTTAATTTATTTTTAGTAAAGCAGTTTTTAAGTTTCAAAATAGTACTAGTGATCTTAGAAACAGTAAAAGTACTTGACGTAACTATTATTTGAAAAATTGTTAAAGTATGACTAGTAAATTCAGTGATTTGATGTCCATATTTTGAGTGTATCTTACTGTTTTACAGTATACTTGAGTCAATAGAAAATCTGTTAGTATAATTTGCCGCAATCCTGTCTTAAACACTGAAGATATGAAGAACTTGTTTGGAAATTTTTTTTTTCATATCAATTTTACTGGTACATTTTAGATATAAGTATGATCATATTCAGCATTGGGAATTTGTAACTGTACATAATATATCTTACTTCTTATTTTTTTCCTACTCCCCTTACCTCTCTTCCACTCCTCCCTATTTACAAAAGCTTTGTTTCCATTTTTTCCTTTTTTTCTCATTTTTTTTTTCTTTCCCTTCTTTCCTTGCTCTCACTTATTGCTTTGACAGGACCTCAACACCTCGATTCCCAGGATTGGCTATAACATTCTCAATGTCTAATTTTAAAACATAAAAAAGGATTGGAAGAATATTTTTTAAAAGTACTAAAAATGAATGTTGAATGCTTCAGAAAGAATACTTGGAAACTCTTCAAATGTCCAATGAGATATTATTATCATCTCCTTTTCCAGTCTGTCTTCCAATTTAATAGTGACAATGACCTTGCACAGCACATCATTTGTGGTATAGAAGCTCATCCGACTGTCCCATGAGAAAAGGTCTTTAGTTCCAAGGTTTCCTTTGGCAAAATGGGATCATTTAAAGGAATTCTAGGAAGTTCATTATCAAATAATGAATGCTCTCTGGATTTTCGCACCTATGAGACACAACTCTCCTCAATAAAGTAGGTCTGTTCTGTTCTGAAGTATGGAGTATTCTACATCCATAGTATTCCCAGCCTAAGATGTAGAGTACCAAATATTCTCAAGGCCTTACTTATGTTAAAGAGCAGATAACGTAATAGCAAGGAGTTTTGAACCCATCTATTCTGGATGTGACTCATTCTCCCTTATAGGAAGTCAAAAAATTGTGCCTCTTCTTGATGAAATTGAAAGATCCCACTTAAGTATGAATGTATGACTAAAGGATGTATTTCTGAGTAAAAAGATTAAAAGTTACTAAATGAAGGAAAGCATGGTCTGCACACCTTGTTATATTTCATGCAGTAAATTAAACTGGCACAAGAGTCGAAAACAAGTTTAGCTATGCATATTTAATCTTAAAAATATCCATGAAAGATCTCTTCCTAATTCAACGTAGAAGAGTTTATAATAAAGAAAAAACAAGTGATATTTAAAGGGCCCAATGAAGAATGATTCCTATTATATAATTCTATAATATAATAAATATAAAATGAATACCTGATAAAATCAAATGATTAATTTATACTAAATAATATGGTGAAAAGTGTATCATTATTAAAATAACATTTACAAATTCAGGTTTAATGGCATAGAGAAGTACAAATGCCATAAAATTAAGTAGAACAGCACACTAGAAATTCCAGTTACAGTCTAGCTACTTTAAAAAGGAAAATACTGTTAACATATGTAAAAATTGTTTACATTTATAGATTACCAAAAATTAAAATAAAGATGTTCCCATAGCGACCCTGGTTTTCTTTAGGCAATAACTTTTCAGAGAAGTACACTTATTTTCTTTTCGGTGGTACATAATAGTTTATTTGGTCTTTAATGATTTTCTTTTTTGCTATTTATATAGGACTGATACAGATAATACCACCAGGTCATAGCATCAAAAAGCAAGGAGGCATTACTTCTCCCCTGATAACATAGAAGACTTGATAGAGGAAAAATTTATGTGAGATGCCAAAAACAAAAAGAATATGAATAAGAAAGAATTAGGTTACAATAGACTATTGTAGATCAATTGGTTCCTAAACTTTCTACTATCACCAAGAAGTGATTTTATTACCCACTCCTCCCCAATCCCATGTTGTTGTTTAAACCATTTTATCATTATGAATAAACATTTATCAAGATGTATTTTACTTCTCAATTTGACAATGAAACCCATGCATTGCTATTAATGAGATGAGATAATCAGTATTTCATACTGGGTTAGCATTTTGAACCAAAAGCCAAGAAACTTTATACTTTAATTAGCCTGTGATGTTATTATTCCAGGTAGCTGTTTAATTTATTTAGGATTTTTAAACTATAACAAGAATTTATCCTAGATGGTAACCATCATTCTACAGGAAAAGTGCACCATAAGAAAATACATAAATGGGGTATCTACATATTTTGATTCTTAATACATTTACCCAGTGCTTTGAGATAAGATATGGAAGTGTGTGGGGCTGGGGTTTTCAATCCCTGGTACCAAAAAACAAAAAGATATGGAAGTATGAGAGGGCCACCCCATGGGGAGTCCTGAATATCACACTTAAAAATTTAGACTTTCATTGTAACTATCACTAAAGAAATGATTAATGAATACAGGAGGACTAATAGTATGAATTTGGTTAAAGAAATAAAAAGAGGAAGAAGAAGCCATATATATCATAGGCTGTGGGGGGCCTTGACCCCCGCTAGAACTCTTGAGTGCCTTTTACGGACATATCCGGGCCTGCTGCAAATCTACCCGGCAACAAGGAAGTAGCCCCAGTACCCTCCTCTCGCTCCTCCCCTCTAGCCCTACGGTATATATGTTGTAGCAGCTTCCGCAATAAACGAGACTTGATCAGAAACCTGTCTTGTCTCCATCTCTCGTGTCCCCTGTCCCTTCTCATCCTCGCTCCCCCTCTAGGGTCTTCGTTGACTTACCCGCGGGCCGGGACAATAGGCAAAAAAAGGAAAACTGGACAACTAGATTTCCACATAAAGATATAGGCATGCCACAGTGTATAAGCTTATCTGCCACCAACAAATCAAATTTGAGTGGAAGGTGTAAGCTTCCCCATCAATTCTTTAAATTTAAAGTCAGATTCCAAGGACAGTATTATGAAACAGCAAGCACTTGATTTCTGACGTCAGACTGGGTTATGTTCTGGCTCTATTGTGTTAGCTCTGTGGCCTTAGGCAAGTCACTGAAGATCTTTAATCTTCATTTTTCTTATCTTCACCCATCACCATCATGCTCTGTTCATCAGACTTCAAACAGCAAACCAGTGACCTCATCATTACAATATATTACAGGGAAAAGATACCAATTAAAATCAGCCAAAAGAAGAGATAAATAGGGCAGAAGCTAGAAGAATGCCAACATGGAGCTTCCAGTTGTCCTTTTCTAATGGAATCAAGACAATGTTACCATCCTGATATGTGACAGCATGCATGGAGTAGTGTCAGTCATGGATGCCCACTGGGACCTTTATGCGTAGAGTCTTTACTTTGGCTTTGGCATGTAGGCACACTGGGCTTCCCATTGGCTGATGTTTCTATCCTTTCAGTGGTCAAGCTGTCATGACATGGTTCAAAATTCCTCCATACCTCAACCACATTACGATCTTCTTGACCTAGTCCAAGGGAATTAATTTGTATTTTGTTGATCTTAGACTAAATAGTCTTTCCAAAAAGTTATCTACTTTTGTAGGAGCAGTACACTTATTTTTTAAATGTTTAATTTGTACAGATTTTATGTATTCAAAGTATACAATGTGATGAACTGAGGCATGCTTACATTGCATAATGTTTTCCACAGTCAAACTGATCAATACATCTAACGCTACTTGTCCTGTTGGGTCCCACAATTTGTCTATTTTATACCTGCAAGATTCTCCCAACTCTTAGTCACTAGTAACCACTGTTCTACTCTCTGATTCTATGAGATCAATTTTGTTTGATTCCATAAGTAAGTGAGATCATGTGGTATTGTCCTTCAGGTTCAAAGATGTTATAAGAAAGTGATTGCTGTTTTTTATGGTTGAACATATACAATTATTCTTCATTTAATATGTTTCATTCAAAAAATTTCTTAGTTTTAAAATCAGGAAAAAATACTTGTGAGTTTCAAGACACTTTGAAAGTCTTACTTAGAATATTCAAGCAAGTATTTTTTCATCAAGTTTATTGGTACATTTTATGTGTACAACAGTTACATTCATTATTGGGAATTTTTACCTTTTCATGATATATCTTGGTTCTTATTTTTCCCCATTCCATGCCCTCCCTTCAACCCCTCTCAACCCTCCCTATTTACAAAGAATTTGTTTCCACAACCGATATTATTTTAACATAGCAGTTATTTTTAAAGTCTATCTAATTTTAGCACACCATACAAGCCAGAAAACATAAGAGAAAATCACCATGAAATAAAATGTAGTTCTCTACTAAAGAATAATCATGGACATTAAACACCTACTATGATATTTTTTTTTAAATGTAGCTGTTAAAACTTATATTGTCTGAAATACATTAAATGACAAAATTATGCAATTTTAACAAAATAAGTAGCTAAATAATATGGCAATAAATACCATGACGTCAGGGAAATATATCTCACAGCTCATTGTTTTTTTGGCGGGGGGTGGGGGGTGGGTACCAGGGATCGAACTCGGGACCTTGCACTTGTAAGGCAGGTAGAGGAACCACTGAGCTAAGTCCCTGGCCCTGTACAGCTCATTTTAATATAAAACAATGCAAAATCTAGAAAGACTATTCTTTGCTTTCTAGTACCTGTTGCTTTGTGCACTCTAAGGAAGCATTTTATTTCATATAATCTTCTAGTTCTCATATCTACTACAGATGTAATCCCAGCATTGATCTGTACAACTTAACACTGAGAAACATAATTTGGATTTGAGATATCTTATGGAGAATTAGTTGGTCTAAAAACAAAAGGTCTAGTATTTCTTCATTATTCATTTTGAGAACACCAGATGAACTATTTACATGGTTAAAATATTATTTAAATGAAAGCCGGTATTATCAAGTTTAGAATGTTATAGTTAAAGTTTACAACAATCGGAGAAAAGGGAGTAAAGGTGCATTCCTGCAATCCAGCACTCTGGAAGCCTGAAGCAGAAGAAATGCAAGTTCAAATCCACTTGCAACATAGTGACTTGGTGAGAAAATGTCCCCAAATAAGTAAATAAATAAATAAATAAATAAATAAAAGGACCTGAGAGGTAATTCAGTGCAAATGCCATGGATTCAGTCTCTAGTGCTACATACACACAAAACAGTATATTTACTCAAGCAATAGAAGAAATTTTGTTTCCAAAATAATAGTAGTATTTAATAGAAAGACAACATATTTATCTCAATATGTTTTACATATGCACATATAAACTGCAATTTAATATTTTTGTAAAGATCCTAATGTCAGATGTTCAAGTTAAAATGAATATTAAAATATGAAATATGAAATGTAATGTTATAGCCAAAATGCAATGGAAATAATTAGAAGCTCCTCTCCTTTTATGCTGTTTTGTCTCTTTCTTTTTCTTTTAGTTTTTCTCTTCTTCCTTTCATTGCACTAATTCAATGCACTTGACTCAGGTACCTGAAGCACAGATCAGGAAGGACAATTTACAGGGTGAGATACCAAATGAACAAGAAAAAACTTAAAACTGGAAAGAAAAGAAAAATCTATGTAGTGCATTATATATTTAATACAGGAAAGAGTCCTCAGTGAGACTCTAGGTTGCTAGAATTTCTGTATAATTGACTTCTAGATGTTAATGAAAGAATGCTAGCATTTCAGAATGATGTAAAATTCCCAGTATGTTTCTGGCCACCCTTTCTCGAGTTATGTGTAACATCCTATTTGTTGATATCATGCTCTGCCTTTTTCCATGCTACATGTATTTCACATTTACATTTTGTTTTCATTCTGCACAGAAACCTGCTCTACTTGTGTTGTGCTTTTCTTGTTTCATAGTTCACTGTTGCACATAGACTAAATCAGTAACACCAGCCCAGCCTTTGAAAACTACTAATTCAGTAGTCATTAAAAGACCCGATCTTATAACTTCAGAATGTACAGTGAGGGAACTTCAGCTTTGCCCTTCAGATGCTTACCAATTCTCTGAATGAAGCCAAGGCTAAAAAGTGCTGCAAACAATCTCTGCTAACAGGTAAAAATAAAATACAGCCAAGCTCAAAGGAATCTCTGAAAAACTTAGAGCCACATATTAAGTTGAGAGGGCAATGCATCCAACAATTTCTCAGGGAAGTAAAACCAACACTGCTTACTGGTTTTCCCCTGGGTATATTTGTGAGGGGAAAGGGACAAAACTTACAAAAGGCATCAAGCCACAGGCCAACAAAATTCTTTAAAACCTAAGCAAATAAGAAAACTATACCTAAACTAATCATAATAAAATTTGTGTAATCTGAAGAAAAAGAGGAAAAACATTTAAAAGCAGTAATAGAAAGGAAAGTAATATCCTTTCTTCAAAGAAAAGCAAGAAAATTAGCAGCCAATAAAATAACACCTCTAAAATGTTACAAGTAAACTATTGGCAGTTCAAATTCTGGGCCTACTTAAAATATCCTTCAAGTGCAAGAAAAAATCATTTTTGCAAGAAAGAAAATTAAATAATTTGTTGCCAACAGATTAATAATTTCCTTTAAAAGGAAGAAAAGTGATCCTAGGGGAAAAGTATTAAAATTCAGGAAAGAATAAAACTACTATAACAGGTAAATAAAATAAATGTGAAACCTTTAGAAATATAAATAGTGATTTGTTGATAGCATATATATATAATTTAATCTTCAAAAATAATTTTAAAGGGCTACATGATATAATAAAGAATGATTTTGTTTTCTACAACTGTAGAATTTATTAATTCCAAAAATTAATTTATTGAGATTCCTCTGGTTAGAGATATATTGTTGAATTTTTTGAAAAAATAATGAAACATCATATAGATCTGTGTTTGACAATTTGATTATATATTAAAATAATCATAATGAAAAGTAACTTTGGAGCTATTTTCCACTCAAATGGGAAAAATATCTTCATATTATTAATAAGAATTATAACCAGTAGTCATAGAAAACCCTTCAACCATGAATCATAATGTACATAAAGAGTTTACAAATTCAGATAGGGACCACAACACCCATAAATTTAATACATATATACATATTTAAGATGATATTTCAATAGCAACTTCCAATTAAGATGTCATCTATTGAAATATGGCTTATTTTAAAAGGCGGTTTTAGTAGTTGAACAGTTATACTCATTTAAGTTCACATTCAATTGTTTGCAAAAAAGGATTACAATCCAGGCATCTATGTATTTCACCTATATTGTAATATGTGTCACTGAAAATTGCTGTCTAAAATATTTAGTATTTTAGAAGATAATAAATATAACTCAACATATCTTTCCCCCATGAATAGCATTAATAAAACTTACATATCACTCTTTGACCCAGCTTTCTAGATTAGGTAAGAAAGAAATCCACTCAAAATATCCTGCACAACACAAGATTTCTCTGTCACTTTCATAGTGACAGTTTCTTCTATAAAGATGATTTTACTGGCTTATGATGATATGTGATTTTTGTGATTTGTGGGTGGGGTAGAGGGAAGAAGAAAAGCAAACCAACCTCTAAATTGGAATCCTTTGAATTCCTACTTTTAAAAAACAACAGCAACAACAAAAAAATGCCATATCATTCAATATTAGTCTGCTCCAAAATTCCGAACATCTGTCAACCTATTCAAATAAACAAAAAAGCCTAGGTTCACAAGTACCTCATAAAAAGAAAATGGCTCCATAACAGTGATGGAGGTTAGAGGATGAAGGCATGGCTGTTCCTCCAAGATCAAATCAATTTGCATTTGAATTCATTAGACAGAAGCTGTCCTGATGCACACTTCAATATCAGAAGCCATAACTATGAATGTAATTTGTGACAAATGTTAATTATATTTATAATGAAATATGCCTATAATTAAATAGTATAGTGTTTGTTAAAAGTATATTTTACCTTTATCATTTCACGATCTAAAACACCCACATAGATGTGTTTTATGATAATAGTGCACTATTCTCTTTTATTGGCAAGATTCTTTGTGAATTCCGTATTCATTGACCATAAAATAGGACTGATATCAGAACATTCCTTAGAAAATTTGAATATAAATGCAAAGATAGTGGAAAAAAGACTTGCAGTGACTTTCAAGAGTACACATATCATGCACAGCACATGTGTTCTGGGACAGCCTAAAAATGATTGCTGCAGTACACAAACTACCAGATATAGCTCTCATCAAGACTCCTAGCTCTTTTGCACAAAAATTTTCATGTAAAAAACTTATTTTAATATGTTTTTATCAATTTGATTAATACAATTATTTTTCACTTAACTTTGTCTGCATTCAAAATAAGTATACATTAAAGTGCTGCTGCTTTGTAATCCAGAAAACTTATATTAACAGCAACGGCAACAATAATACTTATAATTAGTATTTTGGAGTACCAAAATATTGTTTTGAAGTTCCACTATGCATGACACGATAACAAACAAGTATTTACATGTTCAAAATACTAACTGAGCATCCAAATTTTGCCAATAACCTTTCTAATTTTTTAAGTGATAGCAATTCATAAAATAAAATAGCTTCCTTTGAAAGTCTGCTCTTCAGAAGTATTTGATAATCTATATGGATAATATTGAAAAAATTTAATGATTGATACTCTATAATTCCCTATTCATAAAGGACAGCAGCATTAACCAATAAATATTGTTTGTTTAAACAAGCTATTGTCCCTGGATCAAGCAGAGCAATTTGAAAGAAAGGAAGGAGCCATGTAGAATTTTGAGAGGAGCATAGACTGCAGTGAGAATGAAGTGTAAAGAAAAGAGATGGGGGGACGCCAGCAGCAGCCGCACAGGAACTGTCCCACAGACGCCTGTGGCAGGGCGCCCCACTAAACTACGCAGCACAGCAGAGGCGCCAGGGGCGTCATACAGGATATGGTTATGAGCCCCAGAAGACAGAGCAGAAGTGGACAACAGAGAGTGAGTGCCTCTCTGAAGCTCCTCAATGAAAATTGAAGCCCACTGGGAAAGTGAGGAAAATCTCTTCAATAAAAGCACACAGGACCGTCATGGTTGGTAAGTTGGTGAGACCAACATCTCCCATAGAAACCCGGACTCGGTTGAGATGCAAATGAAAACAACGCTGAGATTCCACCTCACTGCAGAAAGAATGGCTGCTATCATGAAATCAACCAATAACAAATGCTGGCGGG
>NW_004624783.1:10735659-10765449 GCF_000247695.1 Heterocephalus glaber
CAGTGGAGCAGGGTTCCTCTTTCCCCACAGCAATGCCAGCATCTGTGATTGGTTGATTTCATGATAGCAGCCATTCTTTCTGGAGTGAAGTGGAATCTCAGAGTTCCAGTCACTTTTTAGGGAAAAATAAATTCACTTTTTAAATATTATTTTTCAAAAAAGAAAAGAGATGGGAATTTTCAGGGATTAGAGTACATTCATGAGGCCAGATGTGTGGCAAAGAAATTGAAACAGAGTAATGAGAGAGGGAAGATCCCAGAAGTGAAGGTGTGACAGATTATACAGGATCTTTGAACACTTACAAAACCCATCTGTACTGGACAGTGATCAGGCAGACAAAGCCCAACTATTCTCCTTTGTAGGATATATCTTGCTTCTCCAACTGGATTATAAAAGTCTTAGTTCAAGGACAACATCTTAGCCTGTTAGTACATTTGTAATTTTGTATTCAGTCTCAAATATGATAGAAGATTTTCCATAAATGCTTAGTTGATTATTTTAAAAAGAAACTCACATTTAGATACCTATATAAACAAATGTAAATCAAAGACAAAGCCTAAGTAAAACCTCTTGATATTACCAATTTAGAAAGATGTTGTATGAGCACATTGTTTACACAGAAAATTAAGAAAATTATATATACATAATATATATATTGATTTTTTATTCAAAAGGGAAACTACCAGCCACTTATTTTGAAATATTTATATGCTCAAATGCTTAAAATTTGGAGTTACAGAGAAAAAAAGAAGTAAGAGAGAGGTGGGCTCCAGGGAATATCTGCTTTCCTACCATAGTTTTAAGCCCAGCACAGGCTTCATCTTGAAAAAGTGAAATGATTTCTTCATCTCTATCGTTTCTATTGGAATTTCTTCATCTTTCTAATGTCTACACACAGCAATAATGAGCACATAAAAATGGTCAGTGAATGTCAATCTATTCAAAAATGCACTGATATTAAATGAAGAAATAAGTACAAATAATAAAATATTACTTGATATTGACCACTACAGTTCATGAATCCACTATAAAAATTTTAAATAGTAATAACTACCTTGTGATTTAAGAAGAAAAGTCTTTGTTCATAAAAATATTTAGCTGATTTTTTTTAAATGTTGTCATAAGAAATTCGAGTAAAAATTTAATTAAACTGCAGAATAGACTGATTATTGAAAGATAAATGATCACAATTTCTGAAATGAGATGTTTCTGAATAAAATTTAAATATTGATAATTTTCTATATCACTTGAAACATGATATACACAAAATAGTTTTAAGAGATTATTCCTTAGTAGCTTTAAGTCCATAAATTATTTAGTTTTTAATTCTTCTACTTATTTATAGTAACTTAGAGATTTCAAACACATTATAGTTGAATGTAAGAAAGATATATTCAATGATTGAAGTTTTTCATTATTTTGTCTCAAGATTTAAAAATGTTTAAAAGTCTCGATTTTTTCTTGTCCAAGAGGAAAAATACTATTTCTAACCTAATAAATCACAAATAATTTGCTCCATTAGGCAAAAACTATGAAACAAAAATACCATGAAGCCATTTTTCTAGTAATTTGCATAAATATCATGTATGGTATCTGAATACCATCTATGGGAAGAATCATCAGCGAATCTGACATTTGCATAGAATAAAATAGTGTAAAATAAAACTCCTATTTTAAGAATTCATTTTGGTGAGAAGAAATGATATTGAACACAGTCTCATAGATATGTTTTAATCAGATGTGTTTCAAATTCATGTGGCAGTAAACTGGAGCAGGGTAGTGTGTTAGAATCTGTGTGAGTACTTCATTCCAAGTGGTAGATAGAGGCAAATCTAGATTGCATTATTAAGAATAGTGTGCTTCTTCTTAATTTTCATATTGAAGAGAATCTTTTTATAATTGTGGGTACAGTAATAAGAAAGATAAAGGAGAACATAATTCCTAAGAATTTAAATAGAAATGGAAAATGTTGTTCAAATAAAATAAACATGAGAAAACTCTGAACGGTGCCCTAATAATACAGAGCTGGACCAAAAAATGGTAAGTATGGCAGTATTCTGAGAAAATACATGCTGACACTTTAAGTCAATGTGAATGACCATGTGGCTGTGATTATTTACAGAAGTATAACATACAGAAGAGGAAAAGATTTAATTGGAAGATAAGTTGCCTCTGGAATATATTGAAGAATGTTATTGCCAGATCATATTATCAGAGCTATCTATCAGAAATAAGATTGTGCAGAAGTGAGCTCATAAAGAGAATTATGTGAACCACATTTATAGAAGTGATCATTGAATTTTTACAAGAATCATTTGATTTTGATGTCCTTCACAGAGTAAATGCTAAAAATCACTTTATTTGAATTGATTATACTTTTGTTTACCCTCATTTGCTTCTTACAGTATATGTTTCTCTTTCCTTTAAGTTTTTCTTTTAAAAACCATCAAGAATTTGTTAGCAGCCAAATAAATAACTCTGTCCTTTGGCATATCTGCATGATTCCATTGCACTCACCACTTACTTAAGTTATCACCTCTCTAATGTTATGGCAACATACCATCTCAATTCTTCTACTGTCTCTTTCTGTATCTTCAAAAGGTTCTTATCAGTTATTTATCCTTTTAGTCCTTATTTACACTCTCAGTTTCTCACACTAAAGAAACTATTTGGTATTTACATATGTGTGTCTTATTTATTTCACTTGAGTATGGCCTCAATATGCACTTTGAAATAGGAAAAGGTCCAAAGGGGTAGGGGTGGTGGGAGGGAAAGGGGAAAGTAAAGAATGGAAAGGAAAAATTCTGAGAAAAGAAAAAAAAATGGAAACGAAGTATGTAAATAGGAAAGGGTGGAAGGGTGAAGGGCACACAGGTAATGGGGGAAAAATAAGAACCAAGATACATCATGTACAGATACAAGCACCCAATGATAAATGTAAACATATTGTATACCTAAAATATACCGATAAAAGAATTTAAGCAAAAAAAAAAGGTTCTTATCACTTTTTCAAGTTTGAAATACTGATGTTTCCTAAAAGAATTCCCTTAGCATTTTCTGATTTGTGTTATCTCCATTCTAATTTCAACCAATATCATAGCCTCTGATTGAATTTATTTAAAACAAGTTCAAGTTCCTACTTACTTAGTTGGCCTTTCCAAATAAACAATTGGAATTGGCACTTATCTGCTCCTATATAATGTCACGTGAATCAGTTGAGGTTCTCCAGAGAAACAGAACCAATAACATAGGTTGAAAGAGGAATATGGATATAGAGATAACATATAATAAAGGTATTTATTATATTACTTTAGCTTGCACAGTTACAGAGGCTGAAAAGTCTCACAATCTGCCAACAGCAAATTGAGGAACCAGGAAAGCTGGTAATATGGTTCAGAGGCCTGACAGTGCAGATTTCAATTAGAAGCTGAAGGCTGAAGACTGAAGAACCAGGAGATCTATGGGAAGAAGAAGAAACTGGGAGTTAATTCAACCTTCCTCAATTTTTTTGTCCTATCCATCCTCTTAGTGATCGAATGTTATCTACCCACACTGGGGAAGGCCATGTGCTTTACTCATTTCACCAGTGGAAAGGGGATTCTCTTCTAATTATCCTCCCCAACATACCCAGGAATAATTTCTCTACAGGTGTCTGAGCAAAATCCACATCAAATTATCCACTACATCATATATATAGTTTCTAAAAAAGCTCTGTGCTTTAAGTCATATAATATCTTCAGTTCACAGTGCTCACATTCTTCAAATGTCTACATGTTCTAAATGTATTTCTGCTTCAAGGCTAAGCATAAAATTTCTACTTCTAAAAGCTTTTCTTGATTATCTGAACTCAAAGAATCTGTCATTTCAACCCAGAAATTTCTGTACCTCTCTTTTAGCACATACCACTTGCAATTACTTGATCATTACATGTATGTATTATTTTCCCTTGAGTTACAGAAGAGTATATTCATAGATAATTGATTTTAATAGTCCACAAAATGAACAAAACAATAATTTTCTCCTAAAAGATGATTAGTAAGTGGTTAGTGAATTTAAAAATGAATGAATAAATTAAAAGGTCTGGGTAATTCTAATGTGAATTGCCAGGCAGACCTATTTTATTTCTTGCAAAATGTTAACTTCTTTTAATTGTAACTTCTAGCAAATATACTGGTAACATCACATGCACCTGCACTTTTAATTTGGAAGAACGATAGAGTAAGAAATACTATGTACATCATAAGCTCTTAAAATTTTTAGTAAGTTAAAATATAACTGTATTATTCTCATATCAGTATATTTTCCCTAATAATTTTTAAAAACAATAGACTTAAAGAAATTATTCCTCATATCTTTCTCCTTTTTCTCTCCTGATACACACATTTTATAGATTTTTCTGTTCACAAATTTTCTCTTACCTTGGTAAATGTAACTGTTAGTCACTTTTGTATTACTGGAATAAAATACCCAACACTTGCATCTAAAATTGGGAGAAGTCTATTTTTTCGTGATTTCAAGGAATTTAGTCCATAGTCAGCTGGCCCCGAGACAGAAATTGCATGGCAGAACATCCTGACAGAGGAAAGCTGCTCAATTCATGGCATCCAGGAAAAAGAGGGAAGAGGAGCTGGGGGCAAGAATAGGTAGCAGTGCATGTGTTTGGCCTCTTTGTCCAAGATAAGATGACTGAGTGTGTTTAGAGTTGTTTCTGCATCTTCTAATCTGTCCCATTGATCCTGAGGCCTATTTTATTGGTTGCCAATATCATGCTGTTTTTATCATAGTAGCTTTGTAGTATAATTCCAAGTCAGGGATTGTGATACCTTTTGCCTTGCCTTTGTTGCCCAGAATTGTTATTGCTATTCTAGGTCTCTCCTGGTTCCAAATGAATTTTAGAATTTTTTCTCTACTTCTGTGAGGTGTGCTATTGGTATTTTGGTCAGGATTGCATTAAATCTGTATAACAGTTTTGGGAATATGGAAATTTTTATAACCTCTTATATAAATGGTGCTGGAAAAACTGGCTTTCCGTATACTAAAGACTAATACTAGATCCATATCTCTTAACCTGCACTAAACTAAAATCAAAACAGATCAAAGGCCTAAATATTAAAACAGAAGCACTAAATCTTCTGGAAGAGACAATAGGTAGGACTCATAAAGACATAGATGTAAGCAAAGACTTTCTGAATAAAGCCCTTATTGCATGGGAAATATTATGAAGAATCAACAATTGAGATCTCATCTTATTAAAAAGGTTTTGCACAGCCAAAGAAATCACCAACAGAGCAAAGAGTCAACCAACAGTGTGAAAAAAATTTTGACAGCTGCTCCTTAGACAAAGGACTAATATCTAGAATATACAAATAACTAAAAAAAATCATACCCCTAAATTTAAACCCAAAAAATGGCCATATGAAATGAACACACATTTCTCAGATGAAGAAGTAGAAATGGTAATTAAATATATGAAAAAATGTTCAGCATCACTGGTATTCAAGAGATGTAAATTAAAACAATGCTGAGATTCCACATCACTCCAGAAAGAATGGCTGCTATCAAGAAATCCACCAATAACAAATGTTGGTGGGGTTATGGGGAAAGAGGAACCCCTCTCCATGGTTGGTGGGAGTTCAGGCTGGTGCAATCACTGTGGAAATCAGTGTGGAGATTTCTCAAACAACTAAAACTAGAGGTTTCATTTGATCCAGGTATTCCCCTTCTTGGTATGTTCCCAAAAGAAATAAAAGCATCATCCACAATGATAAATGCCCACCATGTTTATAGCAGCACTGTTTGTAATAACTTAATCTTGGAAACAGCCCAAATGCCTATCAACTGATGATTAAAGAAAATGTGAAAGATAATTTGTACAATGGAGTACTACTCAGCAATAAAGAAGGGTGGACTTGAAACATTTCTAGATAAATAAATGCACCTTGAGACCATACTTTTAAGTGAAATAAATTGGACACACACGTGTAACTATCACATTGTTTCTCTGGAGTGAGAAACTGAAAGTGTAAATAAGGACTAAAGTATGTAATAGATATTGTGAAATAGGAAGAAAATTTTCTAAGGGGAAGGGGAGCTAGGGAGGGGAAATGAAAGAAGGTAAAAGAAAGAAAAAATGAGAAAAGAAGGAAAAAATGAAAACAAAGCTTTTATAAATAAGGAGAGGAAAAGGGGTAGAATGAAGGGGAGGGAAATGGAAAAAAAAGAAGAAGAATCAAGATATATTAGGTACAGGTACAAATTCCCTATGATAAATGTGATCATTATGAATATCTAAAATGTACCAATGAAATCAATTAATTATAAAAAAAGAATATAGGTACCCTTCTAGGTCATGCTCTGAGGCATCCACATACCAGGGTGCATCTCAAAACAGCACATTCAGGAACAACCTCATCAGATTAGTCCACTTAGTAGCACCTGTATGATCCAATCACCTTTCAAATGCCCCACTTCTGAACACCTGAGTCTTTAGGGAACACTTTTATAAATTGTGTGCAGGATTTCTGGGCAAAAATAAACATTAAACTTTTTAGTAAGCTTTAAAAATATGAAGTTATAACAGGCTTGTTCTGTATTCAGATAGCTTTAACCATCTACACTCTTTCTAGAGAAATAGTTTACATCTCAGATACCTTTCACTTCATTCACTTTTGTTTCCCATACGGAAAAACAGAGACACTTTCTGAATTTTACATTGTGCTTTGTTCTAGCATATTTTTCAACTTTTATATACATCAAATTGTAAGTAGTATTTCTGAATATAATTCTTTTAATGAAGTTGGTAGTTCAATTCACACTTTGTGTGGTTTCTTAGCATAATCATGAGTATCAATTACTGCAAATGCTAAGATTTTAAAATAGTTTTTAATGAATATTTATTTTGCTTCTCTCTCTGCTTCATTACATTAGAACTAAATCTTTCAGCAGCATCATTGCATTAGAATATAGCTATGTAAGCATAGCCCACCTATAATTCTAATGAATGACTAAGTTTATGTCATTTACCACAGAAATTCTTATTTTCTTCATCAATAGTGTCCACCAACTATTTATTTCAGTGACTGTGGTGAAATCCAGATTATCTTTCAATATATAAGATGAATTATTATTATATAGGCTTCCAAGAAATCAAATCTCCTTACATGCACACTGTTTTTTAATGTGATGTTGCTAACTTCATCCATCAAGTACAAAAGTCTATTTCTGAATCCTTTTGACTCAACTAGTCTTTATCATTTTCTTCACCAATAGTCTGTAACAAAAATAGTACAGTGTGTGTTGCTAAGTTTAGGTTTTAAATTCCTTCTGTTTTCTATATTCCAGCTTTTGGAACCAAAATGGCATTTTAAAAAAGATTATATTACACTGCTGAATTATAAAGACAAACTGGATGAGCGGAGAGATTACACCTTGTCCAGCAATTCCAACTAAGCCTCAACTCTATGGCCATGCAGGGAACCACAGCTGAATGTCCCTGCCAAAAGGAGCCTTCATGAGGGCAGGAACTGTGCAGTCAACCCGAAGCATCAGGTCAGAAAGTCATCATTGCATTAACATAGTTAACTTTTATGTGGTTAAGCAGCAATAGCAACTGCAGAAGAAATGTGACAAAAATTGGAATTGAACATGCCTAGCGAGAGATGTTTCCCCCTTATCTTTTGATTCCTCTGGTTCGTCAGTTTTGCTATTAAATGATGGTACCCAGAACTGAACACAGTACTGCAGATTGTGTCTGATTAGTTCATTATTTTGGACAGTATCCTCTATTTATTGAAATCAGAGGGCCTCTTACAATTTCAACCATTACATCACATGTGTAGCAGTCTGTACTTCTCTATCATTGATCTTCTGAAAGTCTGCAGTGCTTTCATTAAGATTCAAGTCTTTCCTCACTGTACCTCAGGGACTTTTTACATTTAATCTGGTAATTTATATGGGTTCACTCTGTATTATTTACTAGTGAATTTTACACTTTATCTTTATTTTCTTTGTATTTTTTTTTACATTTTCTATTGGTCATAGTTTTGCAACCCCAAGGACTTCTTTCTATGTCTAACTTTTCTCTCATTTTTTACTATTATTTTGTTTTCAATTTACCAGAATTTCCTTTACTTAAACTTTCTATCTTGTTAATGGTTTTGTAAAACTTACATGGTAATTATTCTTAAAATCTATTCTTATTCTGTATATTATATTACTCATATCAAGGATAGAATGTCCTGTCTACATTCTCTGAGAGTATAATTTTGTGGGGGTTTTGTTTGCTTTTCCTTTATTCTTTTCTTTTTGCATTTCCTCTATTTCTGTTTCTTTCCTTTTTTTTTTGTTACCGGGGATTGAACTCGGAACCTTGCACTTGTGAGGCAGGCAGCAGAGCCAGTGAGCTAAATCCCAGGCCCTATTTCTGTTTCTTCTTTCTCCTGGAATTCAATTTTTTTTACACATTTATCTTGTTCTCTTCAACTTCTATTTCAAGTTTGTGCCAGCCTTATTCTTTTACATGAATAAATAATTTTTGAAAATTACATGTCTTTAAATATCATCCCGACTTACATTCCACAACAAAAGCAACTCAATATGGAAAGGACTACTTTTTCAACAATGGTGCATAACATTTGGAAATTCATTGTCAAAAAATGACCATTGACAGCAGGGGATTTAGCTCAGTGGTTCTGGTGCCTGCCATGCAAGCGCAAGGTCCCAAGTTTGATCCCTGGTACCAAAAAAAAAAAAAAAAATGACCATTGACCAAGGCTCACAACATACACAAAAAATTAACTAAAATGAAATATGAATTTTAACTGATATTGTAAAACTATGAAACCAACAGAAAACACATTTTAAGACATAGGACCAGACAAATTGGTGTAACGTTTGACACAAAAAAGTACAATTCATAAAAAGAGAGTTTCATAAAATCAATATTAAGGAATTAAAACTTTTACTCTGTAGAATTAAAAGCAAGCCCCAGAGTGGAATAAAATATTGGCAGATATTGGGAAAACATATATTTGCCAAATGAATAGATTCTAGAACAAAGAAATAAATCTCACAAAATTTAAAGTTTAAATAAAAACATGAGAAAAGACTTGAAGAGCCATTTTACATTTACACGCACACACACACACACACACACAAAGATATACAGATGTCAAATAAGCACTTGAGAAGATATTTAATATTATCAGTCTCAGGGAACTGTAGATTATAATAATGAAGTATTACTGCACATCTAATAGAATAGCTGAAATTTAAAAATATTTCCCTACAAAATGCTAATGAGAATGGTAATTTTATGGAGCCAGTTTCTACTGGATCACTTATGTATGACTGGTGAGAATGTAAAAAGACAAAAAATTCTGGAAAACAATTTGACAATGTTTTAGAAACAAGCTTGTACCTATGGCAATTCAAACAATTGCATTTTTACTCAGGTGAAATGTATGTCCACAAAAACCTAAGCACAGTTTGTTACAGCAGCTTTATTTGTAATAGTCAAATCCTGGAAGAGTCAATTTAGATATTCTTTAGAAGGTTTTTTTTTTCTTAATGAACAACCTGTGATACATCCATGCCATGGGACACTACATAAGAATACACTATGATCCATATGAATGATCTACGACATGTACAACAACCTCAAAGAATCTCCAGAGAATTAGAAGCAGTGAAAAAAGATGTAGCATAATGTTACTATATGATTCAATTTTTAAAATATTAATGAAATGAAAGATACTATAAATGAGGAATAGATTCATCATTTTTAGAGACAAATATAGGACAGTGAAAGGACAAGAAGAACGTGAGAGTGTGGCATGCAGGGTCCTTGCGACAATGAACATGTTATGCACCTTTACTTCATTGCTCTCAATATCCTGCTCTCATACTGTACTGTCATTTTGCAAAATATTACTAATGAGATCATTAAAGGAAACAGGTGAAAGAACACAGACTCCTCCACAGTATTTCTTCCAACTTCATGTGAATCTATAATTATCTCAAAATTAAATGATTAAGAAAGGAAAGCTATGTATGTTAGAAAACTCCTTGAGGGTTTGAGAAATAAATGGAACAATAACTCAGAATCACACACAAAGTCAGAATAATTCCTGTCCTCATCAGCTTGAATAAAAACATGGGTCTTGGGTAGAATACTGTGTGTTTTGGCTCAATAGTGAAACAAAATGCACCTTAAAGTCCATGATAACAGAGCTTACAAGCAAGACATAAAACACTGCAATTAGTCTGGAGTAACTCACCTGCTTCTCAGACTAAAGCTCAGTAATGCTTATAAGTATGTGAAATCTCTAGCGTCCAATAAGGTAAAATATTTTGCATCAAATAAAAATTTATCAGGTATAAGTTTTTCCTATTCCTTGTGCAGTTTGTTTTTCTAAAATTAATTGATATCCTTAAATTACTGGTAATTTTTATTTTTTTACCTTACTCTTGCTTTAATGAGCCCGCTTTTTATTCAGACTCCTCTATTGAGGTAGAAAGTACTATAGTAATAACTCTTCTAGTGCTGGCTAATGTATTTAATCTTGTCATCTAAATGATATAGCTTCTACTCCCTGTGCTTGTGTGAACTGCAAATGTGATCAATATGTTGACTAGAGGAAAATAGTGAATGTCTAAAGTGGTAAAGTGAAACAAATATAATTGACAAGTAATATAAATTCCAATTTTGTAAACAACTCCATACATTGCTCATAATTTTAATTATGGTTTAAGTTTTTATTTACAGTTTATAACATCATTTTCTCTGGTTCTGATGCTTTTAATACTTGTAAGGCTCAAAACTGACAGAGCTATTTGCATTTTTGGGAAACTTAACATCCTCAAAATTGCCCTTGGGTAGCACCTAATGTTGGTAAATTAAAAATATGAGGGGCTGGGGTTTAGCTCAGTGGTTCCACAGCCTGCCTCGCAAGCGCAAGATCCCGAGTTTGATCCCTGGTGCCCCCCCCCACCAAATATATATATGAATGAAGTTGAGATTTAAATAGTGGTTTCCTAGAAGTCAACTATATAGTGGGCAGAATCAAGTTTAACTTTATCCTCAAATCAATGATAAGACATTATAAAGAGGTGACTAGGTTTGTATTTTCAAATTACTCTATGTATATATTGGATAATTAGTTTCCAAGCAGAAATGTTAGTCAAAAAGCTATTTTCACCTATAATTATGACAATATATAACAATGGCAATAGGGCCAAACTGAGTAAGAGTAAGAGATACTTAGATTGTAGAATCATAGGGCTCTGTGTGAAGGACAGACATACCTCCCATA
This sequence comes from Heterocephalus glaber, assembly GCF_000247695.1. Next base: position 10,746,972 of record NW_004624783.1, read on the forward strand.
TTTCTGGCTTGGGCTTGATGTAACTTTGCAAAGCGGAATAAAGAGAGAATTTTACAGAGTAGATATTCTGTAGTTATTGATGTGTTCTGTAGTTACTGACCTGAGTTGCTGTGAGACATCTCAGTGATGATGCTTCCAACAGTTTGGGGCTTATGTGTCTATAGCCTGTGTTATCTGGACAGTTATTATTAAACTGAAGAAGTCCTGCTGCCATGAACAACATCATATATCCAGAAACCTGTCATTTCTTCCTCCCCTCCTGTTCTTTTCCATCTCGATCATTGTTGTGACTTTTTTCCATTACATTGAAAATTGCAGGGCATAGCACATGTATCTTTGTCTTTAGGACATCTTGGTCAAGCTCTTAGTGAACATTCTTCTTGTATCTTTTTAGTGAGTTTTCAATTGGAAAAATTAAGTTTCATTCACAAATGAAATATAAATTTATATTGATACCCATTCTTATAAGTAGCTAACAGACATTTCCTTGGCCATAATTGAAATATTATTAAAAAATCAGATAATAATTTTCAGTATTGTACTTTTTATTGAAATATTAAGCAGGTTGTCACATTTTCTTAGCCAAAAGGCCAGTAATCAGTCAAACTCAATCCAATTTACAACATCAAATGGAATCTGTACTAAAATATTTCTTCCTTATTGTTGACAGATAATTCTACACATTTGGGGGTACTTATTCTTTTAGTTAGAAATATACCAGATTGTACTTATATTCAGCATATGTAGCTCATGAAACTATTACTTACAGTAATATCATGAAATATATGTTAAATATGTTATTAATATACAAAACACAATGTAGCTTCAATCATTTCATGCTAAGTAAAACTAATAAAAACAAAATGATGTAAATGTGCACTGAGTTGTTCTTAGAATATTTGTTAACATTGAGTTTTAAGTACATTAAAGAGCTTCACATGTTACACCTTAACCCAATGTTTTGACTCCCAAGGTATACCTGTGTATACTTGTTATTTTAATCTAGTAACTCTAAAGTTTTACCGTGACATGGTTACAGAAGAAACTAATTTTCAGAATTTTTAACATTAGGATCACAATATGTATAGAAAAACACCAAAATGTACAATGGAAGAAAATAATTTACTAAAATGTAACTAAGTGAAGAGATTGTACTAAGTATAAAATATAACAACATTCTGCTTGACAAACAGGCAAACTCTCTTGGCTTTTAAGTGTTCATGAATGTATTACATGACAATGCAACTGTCTGATAGGGGCAAGGACCAAAGCTAATCTTGAAAGCCACAAATTCTTCCTATCAAACTTGTTAATTAAGGCTTCCTCTTGGAAACGCCATATATTAATGACCTATAAGACAATTATTCTACTTCCTTGAACTCTTCATGTTTTAGTAAGAAAACTCCACTATTCTCACCTAGTTGCCTGCTGTTAACCAAGAAATCTTCTCCTTTTCCCTCTGCTTCTCCATCTCCTCCTCTCCTTCTCCCTCTCCCCTTCCTTCCTCTTTTTCTTCCTCTATTTCTTCTCAGTCCTCTTCCCCTTTTTCATCCTTCCCACCTCCTCCTCTTTCTCCTCCTCTTTCTCTTCCTTCTCCTTGTTCTCCTTCTTTTTCCTCTTTCCTAACCGCAAATATCTTCTTCCATTTCTCTGTCTTAATTCTAATTTTGCCCACCATCATCCCTGACCTGGAACATTCAATAACATTATTACTTCTTTTTTTTAATGATTATGTCTCCCTCAGAAGCACTATCTACATAGTAACAAGAGTATCCTTAAAATGCTTTTATGTTAATCTGTTCCTCACAATCTTTTTAGAAGAATCCAAATTTTCCAAAATTTCTTAAAGAAAATAAACTTCAATTTCTTATTTTCCCTAAATCTTCTCTGTGATCCGTCTCTTTCTGCCTCCTCTGGTATCATTCAACAACCAGAAAAATGCACTTCAAACTTAAGAACAACCATTTCATCCTGTTTAAAATACTTATTTTTATCTTCAAGTTGGCTCTCTCTTCATCAAAGTAGTTGAAATATTTTTAGATTACAAAATAAAGCTATCTTCAATTATTGATGAAAGAATGAAAGAAAAGAAGTCAATATGTTAGAAAGTGTTAGTTGTAGCTAGATTAAAACTTGTGAGTAATTTCATGCACTATAATCACCTCCATAACTCTCTTTTCTATGTAAATAAAAATACATGAATTTTATGTTTGTCTTCTAAGGATACCACCCAGTGGTACTTGAATATAATTTAAACAAATGATAGTCTTTATGGAGCATGTTGTATTTTATAAGAATTTTATTAATATGCACAATGTATTAATGCTCTTATTGTACAGTGTATAAAATTTCAATTATGGAGGAGATTTAAGAGGAAATACTTCTAAATAAAAAACCATGCTAAAATTAGATGAAATAAGTAAAACCAAGTCTTTGTATCCATGAATTCCTCAATAAAGAGAGCTGAAGATTGATGTAAAAGTCAAAATAGACAATGTCCATAAGACTTTCAATGCATTTTTGTCACATGCATTAAAGTTGACTGTATTTAACAGCTATCACATAAGAAGTAGATACTAAACACTACACAGTGATTAAAGTGAGAGAAAGAAGAAAAATACTCTGAATTTATTACAATTAAAGTTGTTTTATAATTATTAAATGTCAAATGACTAAATCTTTTATTTTTTAATTAATTTTATTGAGACATTTTAGGTATACAATATAATGACATTCATCATTGGAGATTTGTACCTTTACATAATATATGTTGATTCTTATTTTTTCCCCATTCCCCTGCCCTCCCTTCAACCCCTCCACCCCTCCCTATTTACAAAGACTTTGTTTCCACTTTTTCATTTTCTCATATTAATTCCATTCCCTTCTTTCCTTGCCCTATCCCTCCTGCTTCCCCTTTGCACCTTTTCTTCCTATTTCCCATATCTATTATACATTTTGATCCTTATTTACACTTTCAGTTTCTCACACCAGAGAAACTATTTGGTATATACACATGTGTGTCCTATTTATATCACTTAAGATTATGGCTTCAATGTACAATCATTTAGCTATAAATGTCTCCAATTTATCATTCTTTATGGCTGAGTAGTACTCCATTTTATTAAAAAAAATACACACACATTTTCTTCATCCAGTCTCCAGTTGATGGGCAATTGGGCTGCTTCCAAGTTTTAAGTATTGCAAAATGTGCTGCTTTGAACATGGGTGCACATATATCACTGTGGTATGATTCTTTTAATTTTGGGGGGAAGATAACCACTAGGGGGAAAACTGGGTCAAATGGATCCTCTATTCCTAGTTCTTTGAGGTATCTCCATACTGATTTCCACAGTGGTTGCACCAGTCTACACTCCCACCAGCAGTGGAGCAGGGTACCTTTCCTCACAGCCCCACCAGCATGTTATTGGTTGATTTCATGATAGCAGCCAATTTTCTGGTGTGAGGTGGAATCTCAGCATTGTTTTCATTTGCATCTCTCGCATGACCAGTGATGTTAAATATTTTTTCCTATTTTTATTTGCTATTTCTACTTCTTTGTCAGAGAAATGTGTGTTCAGTTCACATGGCCATTTTTGGATTGGATCTTTAAATTTGGGAGGTCTGATATTTGAAGTTCTTTGTATATTCTAGATAGTAGACCTAGATAGTAGTCTGAGAAACTGCTGGTGAAAATTTTTTCCCATACTGTGAGTTGTCTCTTCACTCTGTTGGTGGTTTCTTTAGCTGTGTAAAAGCTTTTTAATGTGATGAAATCCCACTTGTTGGTTTTTTGTGCTAGTTCATGTCCAACTGAGGTTTGTTCATGAATACTTTTCCTATGCCAGTGTCTTCAAGTGTTCTACCTAACCTCTCTTCCAGCCAGTTTAGTGCTTTTGCTTTAATATTTAAATCTTGAATCCATTTTGATTTTAGTTTAGTGCATGGTGAGAGATAAAGGTCAAGTTTTAATCTTTGGCAAGTTGAAACCCAATTTTTCCAGCATGATTTATTAAAGAAGCTATCTTTCCTCCAGTGAGTGTGTTTGGCTCTGTTGTCGAAGACGAGGTGGCTGAGTGTGTCTGGAGTTGTATCTCAATCTTACAAACTGTTCCACTGGTCCTCAGGTCTGTTTCTTTGCCAGTACCATGCTGGTTTTGTCACACTAGCTTTGTAGTATAGTTTTAAATTGGGGATTGTGATATCCCCTACCTTGTTTTTGTTGTCTGGAATTGCTTTTGTTATTCCAGGTCTCATTGTTCCATATGAATTTGGGGGTTGTTTTCTCAAGGTCTGTGAAGTATGCTGTTGGAATTTCAATTGGGATTGCACTGAATCTATGTAGCAGTTTTCGAAGTATGGCCATTATCATTATATTAGTTCTTCCTACCCAGGAGCATGGGATGTCTTTCCATTTTCTGGTATCCTCTTTTATCTCTTTTTTCAGAGTGCTATAGTTTTCAAAGTAGAGGTCTTTGACTTCTTTCATTAGGTTGATTCCTAGGTATTTCATTTTTTTGGATGCTATTGTGAAGGCATTTGTTTCTCCAATTTCTATTTCAGTGGAACTGTTGTTCATGTAAAGGAAAGCTAGTGATTTTTGTGTTTGACCATGTATCCAGCTACTCTACTAAATTTGGTTATTAAGTCCAGATGACTTTTGGTGGAGTTTTGGGGGTCTTCTTTATAGAGTAGCATGTCATCTGCAAGTAATGACAATTTAATTTCTTCATTTCCTATCTTTATTCCTTTTATATCTTTCTCTTGCCTCATTGCTGTGGCAAATGTTTCCAAAACTATATTGAACAGGAATAGTGCTAGTGGACATCTTTGTCTTGTTCCTGATTTTAGTGTGAAGAATTTCAGTATTTCATCACTTAGTATGACACTGGCTGTTGGTTTTTCATAAATGACTTTCAGTTTGAGGTAGGGACCATCTATTCCAATTTTCTGAAGGGTTTTTATCATGAATGTGTGTTAGATTTTGTCAAACACTTTTTCTGCATCTATTGAGATGATGTTTTTTGTCCTTTGTTCTTTTCATATAGTGTATTATTTTCATTGATTTGTGTATGTTGAAATATCTCTGCACTTTTGCATTTGTGTTAATTAGGGTAATTGGTCCATAGTTCTTTTTTTCGGTTGGGTCTTTCTCTGCTTTTCAGATCAAGGTGATGCTTGCTTCCAGTTATAAATTTGGAAGTATTGCTTCCCTTTCAGTTTCATTGAAGAGTTTAAACAGTTGTGGCAATAGTTCTTCTCTAAATGTCTTGTACAATTCAGCAGTGAAGCCATCAGGGCCCGGGCTTTTCTTAGTTGGTAAGTTTTTAATTATGTTTTCAATTTTTTTGATTGATATTAAGTTGTTTAGAATTTTTAAGTCTTCTTGGTTCAACTTTGGTAATTCATACCTATCTAGGAATCTGTCCATTTCCTCTCTATTTTCCATCTTGTTGGCTTCTCAAGGTACGTATTGATGATCTTCCGGATTTCTTCTGGGTCCATTGTGATTTCAGCCATTTCATTCCTAATAGCTTGGATTTGGGTCTTTGCTTTTTTTGATAAGGTTGGCTAAGGTTTTGTCAATTTTATTTATTCTTTTGAAGAACTAACTCTTCTTCATTGATTTTTTGTATCATTCTCTTAGTCTCCATTGCATTGATTTCTGCCCTCATCTTTATAATTTCTGCCCTCATCTTTATAATTTCCTCCTTGTATGAGCTTTGAATTTGTCCTGCTCTTCTTTTTCTAGACATTTGAGGTTCAGCATTAGGTTGTTTGTTTGAGCTCACTCTGTTTTCCTAATATAAGCATTCACTGCTATGCATTTCACTCATAAGACTGCTTTCATTGTGTCCCTTAGATTCTGATATGTTGTACTGACATTGACATTTAATTGTAGAAACTGTCTGATTTCTTCTTTAATTTACTCTGTGACTCATTGGTTGTTCATAAGTGTATTGTTGAGTTTCCATGTGTTTACGGAATTCTTGTGGTTTCTTTTACTATTCATCTTCACTTATATCATGCTATGGTCTGAGAGTATACAGGGGATAACTTCAATTCCTTCGCATTTAATTAAACATGTTCTGTGAGCGAGTATGTGGTCTGTTTTGGAGAATGACCCATGTGGAGCTGAAATGAATATGTATTCTGATTTTGTAGGGTGGAACACTCTGTAAACATCTGTTAAGTTCATTTGTTCAAGAGTTTGATTGTGTTCTAGTATTTCATTTTTATTTTCTGTCTAGTTGATCTATCTATTTGTGACACTGGAGTATTGTATATGTCCCCCACTACTATTGTATTAGGGCTTATTTGATTTTTCATGTCTGTATTTGTTTTATATAGTTGAGCACACTAGTATTTGGTGCATATATATTTATGATTGTCATTTCTTCCCCTTGGATTTTTACCTTTACAATGATACAGTGTCCTTTGTCTCTCTTAATCAGTGTTGGTTTGAAATCCATTCCATCTGCAAAGAGGATAGCTACTCCTGTTTTTTGGAGGGTTTCCGTTGCATGGAGTGTTGCTTTTCACCCCTTAACTTTCAGTCTATGAGTTTTTTTTTTATTAAGTGTGTTTCTCATATGTAGTATATTGTTGGATCTTGCTTCTTAACACATTCTGCCAGTCTATTTCTTTTTATTGGTGAATTGAGGCCATTAACATTGACATTTATAACTGATATGTATTGGCTTATCCTTGCCATGACTTTTCTTCTTGCTGGATTCTCCCCCTTTGCATTTAATTTGTTGTCATGCCTGATGGATTCATTCTACTAGGCTCCCTGGGGTTGTGAACCTCATTGTCTTTTCCTAGGATATTGTTTAAAATGTTTTGTAATGCTGGTTTGGTATTCATGAAGGTTCTCAGGTACTCTTTGTCATGAAGGTGTCTTTTTATTTTTTTTTTTGTAACAAGGATTGAACTTACAAGGCAATCAGTGGCACAACTGAGCTAAATCCCTGGCCTCCCATCAATTTTTAGATAATTTTGCAGGGTACATCAATCTGTACTGGAGGTTGTTTTTCTTTAAGGCTTGAAATACCTCTCCAGGCTCTTCTTGCCTTGGGGGTTTGCATTGAGAAGTCTGCAGTGATCCTGATGGGCTTTCCTTTGTATGTGATTTGTTTCTTTTCTCTAACTACTTGTATAATTTTGTCATTCTGTTGGGTTTCTGGAATCTTAACTATTATATGCCTAAGTGTAGATATTTTTTGATCATGGCTTATTGGAGTCCTATATGCCTCACTTATCCATATGTGAAGTTCTTTTCCACTGCTTGGGAAGCTTTTTGCTATTACTTCTGTGAACAGTTTTTTTTTTGTTGTTTTTTTTTAATGTCAGTTGCACTGTCTCCTGTTTCTCCATTGACTCAGATTAGTCTTATATTATTCTTCTTTGCATTGTCTAGCAGCTGGTGGATTGATTTCTAGTGGTTCCTTACTATTTTTAAGAAATTTTTCTTTTCCTGGTAGTTAATTGCAATCTCATCTTCTATATCTGAAATTCTGTCCTCACATTGGCTCATTCTGCTGTGTAAACTTTCAGTAGAGTTTTTAATCTCCTTGTTATCTGTTTGCATCTCTTTTATGGATTCCATTTGTTTCCTATGCTGGGATTCCATCATGTTCCTCAGCTCCTCTATTTTTTTTTTTAATCTGTGTTTTCTCTAGATTTATCGATCATGTCTTGCACTATGGACACAATCTCTATTACCTGAGAAATTATTTTTAATTTCATTTTTTCCAGATCCTCTTTTTTGCCAGTTCAGGGAGTCCAGGTGGTTGAGTATCAGACTGTTCTATTCATTGCCCTTTGGGGTTGCCTGTAAGTCTGGTTTTGAGACTTGTTTACCTGTCTTCTCACTTCAATAGATGCAGTCTGCTGCTCCTTTTTTAAGGTGACTTTTTGCTCAACCAGTGGTCTTCAGTTCTCAGCAAGCCACCAAAGCCTTTTCTCTACTGCTCACCCCTGCACCAATTCCTGGGTTCAGAATGGTTGCCTTCTGGATCCCTGTGCTGCCCTGTTGTCTGGGTGGGGTTCTTTCTGGGGCCTCTGCACAATTGGTATCTGGACATGCCTCTGGCTAGGGCCTACTCCCCTATGTAGCTGTTGTCTGGGAGGCCCTTTGCCTGGAGCTGTGCACCTCAGTTACTGGTATCTCAGCAGGCTTCTGGCTAGGGTCTGCAGGCACTTACCAGTGGTATCTGGGTGGCCCTCTGGCTGCTGCTTGTGCACCTGTGCAACTTTTTTCCAGATAGGCCTTTGGCTGAGGCCTGTTGGTCCAAGTTGCTGGGGTTGGGATGGGGCCTTGGCTGCTATCTGCCTGCAACTGTGCTGCTCTGGTCCACATGGGCTTCCACTAAATCTTTTCTTGATGTTCATACTGAATATAAACTCTATGAACTGTAACTATGGTCAAATAAATAAAAAATAGAGAATTTTAAAAAAGAAACTAACTGGAATACTTGTAAATGCATCACAGGAAAACATATATGCTCTTAATAAATCACCAACTATCTTTTATCCTTCCAAACTAGATGAAAAAGGGCAGCTGAGTGTACCTGATGAGAGAATGCAGAATTAACAAAGACTTTTCAGATCAATTAGATTAAAAACTCTCCAAAGTAGGGGCAAAATAAAAAATTTTGGCTTAAAATTCCAATATTGTACCACATTGACCTGCTGCTATAGCTGCTTAGAATGTGTGTAGTAGTAATGAGAGACAGGGGCGAAGCTAATAATACGTGTATAAGCAAATGCATAAACTACTTGTGCAAAAAGCAGCTTACAGGGTGAAAAATAAATAAGTGGGAATAAGCTTTGGACCTGCAAATGTTTGCTTTGTCTAACAGGTCCCATTGTCAAAGTCACACTGGAAAATGTCTACACACAAACATGAACACACACATGCATCCAAACATACATAAACATACACATGAAGCACAAACAAACTTCCACAGCATCACAGCTACATTGTCAATTAGATATTTCCTGCATGCCAGGAGAAGTAGTGCCATATTCAAGAGTAAAAGACTTAAACTATTTAAAAATCTAAAAATTATACACTGATTGTAGTTTTTCTACATTAGTCGCAAATTACATTTACTAAGAATCATATTAACAATAACACACAGGATTCAGTACAGATAATCAGCATGTTTGGTGGTGATACACAGAAGTCACTATATTTTAAAGGTTTCCTCATTCACAGCTGACCTTAGAAATTATGGGAAGCCTGGTATAAATCACTAGGTTAAAATAATTACAAAAACATAGGGCTAACTACAGCAAGGCAAGGATAAAAAAGAGAAGAAAATAGAAATAGCTATTTCTTTGTCTTCCTTATTCTCAACAAGCACCAATTAGTAGCATTTATATGAAAGCTGACACACCATATGACATAATAAACGTACCAATGAAAATAGCTAGGCACTGAGATAAGCTCCCAAACCTATCAGAAATGAAACAAAGACACAGAAAAAAGACAAAATCAATAAAAATCTAATAAAGATTTTAAAAGAAGATTAAAGATTTAAAATAAATAATTAAATAGTGAAAATACAATTTAAAACAAAGCAATATAAACAAGGCCAAACATAACAAGCCAAGTACATATATAGAGAGGAATATTAAACACAATGCCAGTAAACAGCTTTTAAAAAGAAAAGAACAAATGTTTTCTAAACATGACATATGGCTGAAACAATGACAAGCGATGTCTGAAATGAAATGGATGGAAAATGCAACTGAAAAGGACAAAGTAGGTTTAATCTTAAATCAATAATTTGAATTTACAAAGGAAAAAGCTTTTCATCAAATTAATAAGTACATTTTAAAAACTAGCAGTAAAGAGAATTATGAATATTTTTAATAATTAACTCTGTATCAACATTAATTTTAAAAGATTAAAATAAAAATATTGTAAAATTAATGGAGATAAGATCACAGTAGGTACACTAGAAAAATTGTATGATGATATTATGAGGAAACACTGTAACTGTGATATTCATAATTACAGACTATTGGAAACAAAAGAGGAAACATGGAAACAGGGAGTAGTTAGAAAATTTTATTTTTAAGAGTACATAAAAATCAAATAAAACATCAGGTAGTATAAGACAAAGGATATGAAGAAAGAAAGCAGACTTTTTCTTCTGAGGTAAAAAGAACATTTAAATCACTTAACTACAAAGAAAGCAAAATATAAAATTAAAATGATATATTCCAATCACTGCAGTAAAACTTCAAATTTGAAATAAAATAAGATAGAACAATAGAACAAAATATTGATATTGAAAATACTTATAAACCAATAGATTGCACTTTGAAAAGGGAAAATAGATAACTTTAAATATTTACGTTACTACCGAAAAAGAGGTAAAAATGTATTGACCATTGAGCTAAAAAAGCCACAAAAGTGAAAACTAAACTAGTAAAACAAGGAAGCCTGGAAGAAAAAAACTGAGGAAGACAAAAGCTGAGATTAATGAACTAGAAAACAGTAAATCACAATTAATAAATGAATCAATGATGTAGTTCTATGAAAATGCAAATGGCAAAAAATAAAATAAATAAATCAATATCTATTATTTCAGTGGAAACAATAAAGGAAAATTGAAAAATATATTTCAAATATATTAGAAAATTTGCAAGGAAATATTTCACTAAATATACTATGTGTAAACTCTGATATAAGGGAAAATATCAACACAAAAGGAGCCAATAATTTCAATTCAATTTAATTCATTCCAAGAAATAGAGTGAAATAAAAGCATTTGCAAAGTTTTTCTTTTCTTCTCTTTTTTTGCAAAGGGGGAAGCATGATATTAATAAAATATAATCAAGATAGAAATATGCACAAATTTTGTCAATACAAAAATAACACATATATTGACTCTGAGTGAAATGGGTTAATTTTAATAGCAAAGGGAACTATTAAATCCTCAATGTAAAACTTAATATGAGCTGTTCAAAATGATTCCTATGCCCAGAACAGGAACACATCTGTTACCCCAGCAATCTGGGAGTTTGAAGTAGGAGAGTCTCCAATTCAAGCCCAGACTGGTCAATTTAGCAACTTAGCAAGACACTGTCTCAAAATAAAAATGGTCTGAGGATGTAAATCTGTGCAAAGGCTCTAGGTATAAACCCTAATACCACAAAAATAAAAAAAATTCCTGGAAAAGGAAATAAATCATCATGTTTTACATATTGTAATATTAATAGGTATTACTTAATTGATATTTAATTCTTATCATTTTCTTGTTAATAATGTCCATATATACACAACTCTATCATCACAAATGATAGTTTTATTTATTCTTTTTTATTTTGTTGGCGGTAATGGAGATGGAACCCAGGGCCTTTGCTCTGAATTACACCATTAGCCTTCTCTCTCTCTCTCTCTCTCTCTCTCTCTCTCTCTCTCTTTCTCTCTCTCTCTCCCTCCCCCTCCCTCCCTCTCTCTCCTTCCTTCCTACTTCCTCCCTCCCCCCTCCTCTCTTTTTTTCATATATTTAAATCAATAAGTTACCCAGGCTGATGTTGAGCTTACAACCCTCTTGCCTCAGTGTCCTAGAATGCTGGGATTATAGTTGTTTGGCACCATTCCCAGCTTTGTTTCTTTCTTAACTTGCCTAGAAACGTTTTGTTTTTTTTTAATCAGCAACTGGTGGAAATCTCCAATTTTCATGTTTAAAAAAATTGAGAGCAAGCATCAACTTGTTTCTTAATTTTTAATATTCTTTTTCAGTTTTAATTTTGAAATACTTTTGTTCTTATCAGAGTTATGAAAATTGACTGACAGTTTCTACATATCTTAAATCTGTTGTACACCAATAGTAACACTTTATGCAATGACAAAACAATTACCAATATCAGGAAATTGATATTGGTAAAATATTATCAGTTAAACTATAGAACTTATATGGACTTGGGCAGGCTTGTTACTAATACTGACAAACATTTAGCACTATCACCTTAGCCTCCTGTGATCAGTGGAAGTGCCTTAGACTTTCCTTGTATTTCACACTTCAGTGCTTTGGAGAGTACTCATCAGTTATTCCCTAGCATGTATCTTACTTTTCATTTCTGTGATGTTTCTCATAATGAAATTTTCTTCTGTTTTGATAGGTCAGTTTTATCATAATCCTACTTAATTCATGAAATACATGTGCACATTTTAAATGATCATGCTATTTTCCTTTATTTCTTGCTGTAATATAATGCATTGCTGGATTTCTAATGTTGAATGTGCTTCAATTAATTGGATATATTGTTTGTTATTTTATGTATCTTACTGCACTATGAAATTGAGATAGCTGTAATTGTTTATGATTTTTACATTATTTATTTATGAGCATGACTTGTGATGTTCTTTTCAGGTAATATGCATTTCTTATTTATTACCCATATTCTTAGTCTCATAAGAGACACATTTTTCTTTGGAAAGATCTATAAGGTTGTAATTCCTAATTTTTTTAAGTTTTAGGTATACATTATCACATTCATTATTGGGAATTTGTGCTTGTACATAATTTATCTTGGTTCTTATTTTTAATGAAAAGATATACTTTGTTCTTGGGTAGGAAGTACCAACAAAATGAAAATGGCCATACTTTCAAAACTGCTATGATTCAATGCAATCCCAATTGAAATTCCAACAGCATATTTCACAGAACTAGAGAAAGCAATCTAAAAATTCATTTGGAATAAGAAGAGACCTAAAATAGCTAAAACAATTCTAGGCGACAAAGACAAGGCAGGGGAAATCACAATCCCCAACTTGAAACTATACTACAAAACTACTGTAATAAAAATAGAATGATACTAGCAAAGAAATAGACCTGAGGATAAATAGAACAGATTAGAAGATGCACAAACAGCTCCAGACACACTCAGCCACCTCATCTTTGACAAAGGAGCCAAACATCCTCACTGGAGGAAAGATAGCCTCTTTAATAAATGGTGCTGAAAAAACTGGGTTTCAACTTGCCAAAGATTAAAACTAGACCCAGATCTTTCACCATGCACTAAACTAAAATTCAAATGGATTAAAAATCTGAATATTAAAACTGAAACACTAAACCTGCTAGAAGATTGGTTAGGTAGAACTTTTGAAGACAGTGGCATAGGAAAAGACTTCAAGAACAAAACCTCAGTCGCATGGGAACTAGCACAAAGAATCAGCAACTGGGATCTCATCTTATTAAAAAGTTCCTGCACAGCAAAAGAAAGCACCAACAGAGTGAAGAGACAACACAGAATGTGGGAAAAACTTTTACCAGCTGTTCCTCAGACAAAGGACTATTGTCTAGAATATATAAATAACTTAAAAATTATCAGATTCCCAAATTTAAAGACCTAATTTTTATTAAAATTCCCTCTAAAATTGCTTATGATGTTTTGTTTGTGTATATGTGTGGATTTCTGGTTATGTGGAAAGTTTTGAAAGTGTTGTATGTGCTGACTGACTGAATACATCTATATACAATATATTTCTTCCTGTTTCAACATAAATGACTTATGTTTTCTCCAGAAATATCCCTTTCACCAGTATTTAGAAATTATGGTGTCCAGTGACTATACTATTATGTAATTTTCTTGCATTTATAGTTATATTCAGTCTTCATAATATTTTGTGCTAAATTTCATCTTTGTTGGATTTACCATACCAATTATTTCTCCATTATATCTTGAATATTCAAATAAATTATCATTACTAATTTACTCCATTATGTCTGTCTTATGTGTTTTATTTTTTACCTCATTTATTCTTTCTTATTTTGTTTTTGTTTTTTTTTTTTTTGCTCTTCTCTTACCAATACATAATGACATTTTGTGGCTAAAATTGCAATCTCTGAAACTAACCTGCTCAGAACTCTGTCTGAATATAGAAAATTTTGTGTTCTTGTGTATGTTTTTCAGTCCCTGTGTCTCAGATTCTTCATTGGAAAAATGAGATTATTAATAAATAAGGCTCAAACTGTAGTTTGAAAAGTTGTTATACTAATCTGTTGTTATACTATACATTCAAATATTAATTAAAATAATATTTTCAAATGTGATATTTAATATTTTACCATTTAATCATTAATGCTCTATTATGTATTCATCTAATTCTAAAATTCTTAGAAATATTAACTGGTCTACATCTACATATTTGGAGATGTAATAATTTATTTTTTCCTTTATTTTTTAGACTTTTGAATTTCCACTCTATACCCATCAATTGGCTGGCTTCTGCACTGTTTAGAAGTGTTTTGTTTCTTCTTTATATACACATGCACTCCACTTTTTTTGTGTGCTTGTTTTTAGTCTACATTTTATTATGTTTCAAACATTTTAGATAATAAGGTTTCAGTTTCCTAGAACAGTGTTCTGCTCTTTATGGCCTAATATAGGCAAACATACATAAATATTTTGCACGTTCTTGAAAAGAACATATCTTACCTTCTTTGAACTGATAAATGGCATTGTCAAACACTACATACATAGGCATTTTTGACATTTCTTTATGTAAATCTGTGATAAAGTTCTTAAGTAGAATAATAGTTTTGCCAATTTCCCCTTAAAATCCTGTCAATATACTGCTATGCATTTTTCAGTTGAAGTAATATATAAGGTGAAAAATCATTGTACCCTATGATTGCTGCTTCCTAATGAGCATGAATTCATTTTTAGCATCTTATTCTGTCTCTCACTGAGCTACTTCTCATAATTTTTGACCTATTGTTGTTTTTTAATTGAATGATTTGCCTATTTTGTTTTTCCCTGTTTTTCCTTTTCCTAGTTTGGATGTTATAATCTCTATTGTTATTTATTTAATAGTAATTCTAAAATTTTTGTGCACGTATTTAATAGAGTTAAAATTTGTGTTTTATGAACATGTTTAAGTTTATATGTATTTATGAACAAATGTGTATAATCTCTTTAGGAAAATAGAAGAAATTTAGAACTTTATGTATGGGAACACTCCTTTCATTTTATATTGTTCTATTTTTCCTATACCCTTCACATTAATCATGTTATACTCACTTTCTTGTCACCAAAGACAAAACATCTGACACCCACAATTTAAAGGAGCAGCTTATTATAGCTTACTGTTTTAGAAGTTTTAGTCCATAGTTAACAGGCTCAAACTCAGAAATAACATAGTGGATCAGCCTGCCATGGACACAACACAGTGGACGAGAAGCAGAGAGAGAAGAGAGCAGCCAGGTAGGGAGATATACTCTTCCAGGTCAGGTTCCAAGTGACCCCCATCCAATCAGGCCACACTTCTTCAAAGCAAGTTAGCTATAGGGCCCTCATGATCGAACATTTTCAATCTAAACCATAACATTCTGCCTTTGGCCCCCAAAGCACTTGTGTCTATTTCTTTATATAAAATGTATTTAATCTGTCTCTGAGTCAGCAAATTTTTAAAAATATCAACATCGCTAAAGAGTCTAAATCCAAAGTCTTATCTGAGACTTACCTATAAGGCCCTGTAAAAGTCAGATAGAAAGTTAAACATTTTTAATATACAATGGCACAAGGTAAATATTCTCATTCCAAAAAAAGATGGATAGGAGAAAGAAAGCAATTTATTGAAAACAATACTAAAACCAAACAGGGAAAACATTAAATCCTGTAGCTCCATGTCCACCACATGGAGAAATTTGTGGCAAGATATAAGCTCTAAATGTCTTGAGCAGGCCAACCACTATGGCATTCCAGATTGTAGCCCTGAAGATTTCTCTCTTGGGCTGGGTTTTGCTTACTGCTTGAAGCTTTCCTCAGCAGATTATTTCATGTTCCTGGAATCTCTAACCTCCTGAAATCTCCAATGCACTTTTGGCTTCATCATACAACTTCGTACATTACCTTTTCAAGGGCACACTATCTATCCTGCTAGGCCTTCTTGTGAAATCTGACTGAAAGCCTGCACTAGTCTATAACTTATGCATTCTATATGCCTATAAACCAGAACCACATGCATGATCTCAAGGTCTGTTGCCACCTCAAGCAGTAGCCAGGGCCCCTAGAATAATGGTTGCAGAGGGCTCCAAGTCCCCAGATGGCTAAGCACTGTGAACTAAATCCTGCAGACCAATTTTTTCTGAAGCCTCCTCTCAGAACCCTTCCAGGAGATCCCTTATCCAAGCACTCTTTCACTTTTACACATTTAAGCTTAATCTTGCTGATTCCTGAGATGCCACCAAGTTCAGTTTATAACATTTTAGGGACTCTCTCACCAGTTTCTTAAATCTTTCTGAACCCTTCTCTCAAACAAGACTTAAAGGCTTCTGAAACACATGATCAAGAATATTCACAGCAAGGAACCCATTCCTAGTATCAAAATCTGTTGTAGTCACTTATCTATTGCCTAGGACAAAATACCAACACTTAGAGATATATTTATTTTTAGCTCATAGTTGCAGATGTTTCAGCCCATAGTTTCCAGGCTCAAACCCACAAACAACATGAGAGACCAGCCTGACATTTAGAAATACTGCTCACATCACAGTAGCTAGAAAGCAGAGAATGAAGAGAAGAGCCAGATAGGGAAATATACCTTTCCAGGTCATGTCCCCAGGGATCTACATCTAACCAGCCCCCACCTCTTAATAGTCAGTCAGCTACAGGCCCTATGTGATATAGTCACCTTCCAAAAGCCCCACCTCTGAACACATGAGCCTTGGGGGACATTCTCTTCTAAACTATGACAAGTCACTCTTATGGTCTTTGTTATTAGTATACAGTGAGAAAGCTTATCTATGTTATTAAATTTTACAGTTTCTCTCTGTCATATCTTGCATACTAGCTCTTCCTTCTGAATTAAAAAGTCTTCTTCCATAAGAAAACCTTTTAGAAATTTCTCCTGTGATGTGCTATTACAGGTAAATACTTTCAATTTTGTGCTTAAAATTTGTTCATTTGACAACCTGTGTTTAAATTTCTATCTTGACACACGTTTACTTTCCAATTTGAAACATACTTTCATCCATGCTTGGGCATGTTAGTAAAAAAATCTATAGTTTATCCAGTTGATATTAATTTGTACATAGCCTGTGTTTTCTGACCTCTACTTATTTATAGTATTTTATCTTTGTCTTTTGAGTTCTACTTTTTCACTACTGTTTCTAGGTGTAGAGCTGTAATCATTCAACTTACTTGGATTTGATTATGCTTTCTTCAATTGAGAATTCATGTCCTCAATGCTAGAAAACTCCCAGCTCTTACAATATTTTAAATAGTACCTTTCTCCATACAAAGATATTGTTTTATTCTGTAATTATAATTGTACTTAAGTGGAGCACCCTGACCATAAATCTCAATCTCTTCATATTTTTCCATCATCTTTTTTGCAGAGTGTGTATTCTTAGCAATGTATTTATACATAATTCCTGTTTACTAAATCTCTTTACATTATTAATCTTGGGTTAAAAGATTCACTGAGTATTTTTCAATTATTGTGTTTTCATTGCTCATCTTTCTTAATCTCCTCTGTCTTTTAAAATAAAGTATATTACTTTTTTCTAACATTTCCTATTTGTCTTTTATTTATACTAATAACTTTCAATTTAATTTATATTCTCTACTTTTTATTCTATTGTTTAAAATTCTTGAAAATCTCATCTCTCTGTTTATTTTTTTTTAAACACAAAGTAACTTATGTTCTAATATTTTTTGAATCTTGAATTTTGAGCCTTTACTTAATAGTGATTTATTTGTGTGTATCCTACAGGTCTGAACTGTGGTTAGTTTGTACGATACATAGTTTTTATTTGGTTCTCCCATACAGAGAACACACAATAGGCCTCCTAAACCCTAAGTTTATTTTATAACGATATCTTGGCTGTTAGTTTTCCAGACAATGTGGTTGATAGAAATTTGAGAAGCAAATTCATTAGAGAAAGTCTATTGTTCTGAATATTCAAAGTTGGTGATTTTTTAACTTTCCTTTCAAGAAAAACAAAATATTACCTTGACTTATCATTGTGCTTGTGGAGTTTCACTGATTTTGTAAATCTTTGATTGTTCTTAATACATGTAAGAATATGTTTACATAACTCCCCACACTCCTTAGACTAAATTTTTTCTCCTAGGCTAGCAAAGAAAATAGTAACAAAACCACTCAATTCCTGAAAGCAACAAAAATGCTTTCAGCATCCTTGCCAGCTACCATACTGGTTTTTTAGAAGTCTCTTTTTGATGATCCAGAGAATTTTGCCTAGTTTGTTGTAAAAAAAAAAAAAAATCAGTGCTTTAAAAATTATATTTGTTATGCTTTTTCCAGGTCAATCATAATGGCTTTATTTATTTAGTCAATCTTTGTGTTTCAGCAATCAAAATCAATATATTACTTTTTGAACTAAGAAAGATGCTAATTTTTTAAAATATAAATCATAACGTATAGTGAATTCTTCAATTTAAACAGACTAAAGTCTTAAAATCTTTTGGACTTTTCTATGTCCAACTAATA
>NW_004624783.1:10765549-10779150 GCF_000247695.1 Heterocephalus glaber
ATAATTGTTTTGGAAAACAAAAATCTTAATTAATACCAAAGTTAAATCTTCCAATAGCAACTATAGTAGTATGGACAATCTTTAAAAACTCTACTAATATATGTTGAAAATACAGAGAAAATCATTGTAATCATTCTCTGATAAAAATAAATTCTACCTATGAAAGAATATGTACACAGAAATTGCCTTCCAATATAGACAGAAAACAAAATTACTCTTTGAGCAAGAGATAGTGCAAGAGTGTGACAGTGATAGGCAGCCTATGATTGCCCCAGTTACAGCCTGGATATATTTCTACATCACTGTAGAAGGAAGAGGAACCCAAATAAAATCCAGTAATTTCCATGGGCGAAGGGGACAGAGACTGTAATTTTGTGAAATCTACATAGAATCATGGTACATAATAACAGAGAAGAGATGTACAGAGAAAGAAATGTGGAATTTTGCTAAGGAGTGTGCTAAATATTTGTCTAACTGCTTCTCTGAGCAAACTTGAAGTGAAATTCCATTAGGATCATGACTCCTGAGAAGAGCTAGGGTAAGGAATTATTGGAGAATGATTAGGAATAATTTACTAAGCAGGAGTCAGAGAACAAGGACCTCATAAAAACTGGGGACATAGAGAACTTGAAAGCTAATTATCTTCATACTGATACTAAATTTAACTGTAAAGGCAGTTATAGACCACTAATAAAATTTAAAAGCAAGGTACACATTATTCAAATCATTTCTACACTTAATCTGGCAGAACAAAGCCCAACACCCAATGAAGTATAATTTATCCTAAGCAAAAATTATTACATATGCAAAAAATCAGAAAAACATGATTTATTATCCATTAAAAATAATGAATAGAAAGAGACCAGAAATAATATAGACAACAGGATTTGAAGATGAAAAACCTTTAAACATTGATTGTTAAAATTATACATTTAATCCTCAATAATATCCATAAAAGCGTAAGTATAACCTGTACAGAAATGGAAGATTAAAAAAGCAGAACTCTCAGAGATGAAAATGGTAATATCTAAGCCAAAAGAAAAATGTATGGGATAAATAACAGGTCTGACATTGCAAGACAAAGGATTAATTAATTAAGAATATGGAATTTGATATTTTCAAGATCAATCCAATTGCTAATTTTTTTTTAAATCCGTGCAGTCTTACATAAGTGTATTTGGAGTGCAGAAAGAACATAACTGGAAAAATATTGAAGTAAAAAGATAAAAAATTGATAAAATTATGAACATGTAGAGCTAACAATCACAACGGTGCTTAAATCATATAAACCTAAAGAATATCATAAAAAGCATAATCTAATAAATTGCTAGAAACCAGTGATAAAGTCTTCAGAGGAGCCAGAGAAAAATGATACACCAGGTAGAGGGGAACAAATATAAAAATTTCACATTATCTTCATAATAAATTGTTTGAATCCAGTGACATCTTTAAAGTGCTAGAGAAAAAACTTAACATAGATTTCTATCAGCAGCAAAAAAAGTATTCAAAATAAACGTAAAATAAGATTTCAGTGACATCCAGTGCAGCATTGTTGTGACTTCCCCGCCCATTTAGAAAATGAGGGCATTTAGAAAATGGCTATTGTTTCAAGTGGGCTGGAAACAGCTTCCTTCCATCTCAGTTTTGAGCATGGAAGTTCCTGAGCTTTGAGCTGAGCTAGAACATTCTGAGTATGCTGGCCAGGGCTAAAACTTTCTTCAAATTTTCCCAGAAGGTAAGAGTAGCTTCTAGTTCCCCAAGCTGATTAAGAAAACATTGGAGGAGCATTTAGGAACTAAGAAAGCCCTTTCAGGGCTGAGTTCCACCCTGAGTTATCTGGGCTCTTAAAAGAGCTTATAAAACTTACAAGACACTCCTTCAGGTCACTGGCAGACCTGTTGAGCCTCAATTTAGAGCAACATTGCTTTTCAGTTTCAGAGCCAAAACAGGAAATTCTGAGGCTATTTCACAAGAGGTTCTTTCTCCAGGATTTCTTTGAAAGCAGTAGCTATTCCCTAGGTTCTTCAAAAACTTTAGAAAATTATATGGCAACTTCGGAAGCCCAAAGACACACCCTCTGCATTTTTTTAGGTAAACATAGGAGGCAGTTAGGACTTCTGAGGTACTTGTGCATTTATTGAAGGCTCAAGCAGGTCAAGGTTGTATAACAATTTGAAGATAGGCTGAAATACGTTTATAATCTATACCGCATATCCTGAAGCAGGCCCTTTTTAAGTTTTTTATAACTTATTAGAATAAACTAGGAGATTTTTTAAATAGAAATACATATTCTAGGTTTGAACAAATAAATAAATGAATTAGAAATTATGTACTACAATTCCTCAAGGCTAGAGAATAGTTGCACATAGCAATACTGAACATTTCAGATGAACTCAGCTTAAAGTCAGAGATACCAGAATGGCCTCACTTTCATGAGAAGCATTCTAAGCAGAGTTTTGTTTTGGTTCACAGTTTCAGAAGCTTCAGTCCATGATAAATGCTATTAGAAGAGGAGCCTTTGGGATGTCAGGTATTTGTCCTAGTGACAATGAAGTGACTAAAGCAATAGTTAAATGCCATGTGGCATTCTGATTTAGACCCTGGATCAGCAAAAACACATTAATAGAAAAATCAATTAGCCACAAGTAGTCTATACTTCATATTTTTGTTTTGTTTTGTTTTGTTTTTGAGGCAGGGTCTAGCTATGTTGTCTAGGCTGAACTAGAACTCTCAACTCTCCTGCCTCCACCTTCCAAGTTGCTGAGATTATGGGTGTGTGCCACCATGTCCAGTTTAAATGGTGTTATTATAATTTAATTTCATAGTATCAACAAATATGACAAGGTGATATAAAATATGAAAATTAGAGAAGTTTGAAGAATAATACAGTGGAACTCTGATAAACTTTTTTATAAATGTAAAATTATTCTTAAATAAAATTTAAAAGTACACATATGACAGTATAAAGGAAATTAATAGTCACAAACTGGGAGAAAATATTTACAGAAGACATGTATAATAAAGTAGAGATATAGAAAAATCATTTACAACAATAATAAATTCTAACAAGACACTTTCCAATAAAATCTACACAAAATATTAGAACAGATATTTTGTTAAAGAAGACATATGGATGAAAAATAAGCCCATAAATATCTCTTAAGGAAAATGCAAATTAAAATGATGAGATTACAGTACATACTATAGTAGCTAAGTTTAATAAAGTTTATAATACTAAGTGTTGCCTATATGTAGCAATTGGAGTGCCAATATATTGCTTTTAGTAATGCAAAATGTTATACAATCTTTTGGAAACAGTTTAATATCTTTATATAAAAGTGTGGGCAATCATAATATGACTCATAGCTGACTTGTGGACTAGAGGAAAAATAAAATTCTTTTTATGCAAAAAATTATATTTATATTTCCATGACAATTTTATTCATAACAAATGAAAACTAGAAATAACCCAGTTGTATACTGACTGGTGAATGATGAATGGGCAAATAAATCATAGTAATCATAGTGTATCCTTACAACTTAATAGTGTTCATGAGAAGATGGACAAAGCATTAATACGATGTGAAATGATTCACAAAGCCATTATGCTGAATGAAAATGAGATACAAATGTGCTGAGGTAACTCCATTTATACAGAATTCTAGGAGGCGCAAAGCTCTAGTAGCAGAAAGAAGGGTTAAGGAAATATTCTATGTCATTATTGTGGCAAGAATTACATGACTGAATGCAATATTCAAGAACTGTGTGCTTAAGTTAGTAAATTTTATTATGTATATAGTTACTTCAATGAAACTTTTAAAAAATGTCTGGGTTCTGGGTTTTGGGGCTTCTCTGGAAGGAAAGACAAATCTTTCTTCCTCTCTGTAGTTATTTTATGCCAGGTTACAGAGGGGAAAAAAAAACCCTCTTTGTTTATAGAAGGTGTTTTTACTTCTTTTAAAACTATTGAAAGAGAGGTCTCCTTTGAGGCGACCTTCTACATTTTGGAGAGCCTAACACCTATGGCAATAGGAAAACAACTTTAGCTCCAAAAATTCACAAGAATAGTAGTGTACTTGAAAATGATATTCTAAAAGGAAAAAAATCAGCTGAATTTTCTTATGTTCATCCCAAATCTGAGAAACATAATTCTAAATTTTCAGAGCTATAACTTTTGCTGAATTTAAAAGCTAAATAATCTAAACACATTTTATAAAGACAATGTATTCTTCCTAACACATACAAACAAGTTTCTTTTCATGTGGAGATATATACAAACTTCCCTACTGTCACTTTTATCCTTATCATTTTACTGTTGCTTTAAAATGTCGGTAATTAGAGGACATGTCCAATACCTATCTTACTTTGATGTCTAAACTACTAGACACTATATTATTGTCAAAAACAAACAAAATGAGATATAAAAGTATTTTTTGAACTAATTTGAAAATCTCTCTTTCCCTCTGTTTCTCTCTCTCTCTCTCTCTTACACAAACACACACACACACATACCTTTTAGTGTTTTGGGTCAGTTCATGTTAGCAGAAATGTTATAGAATCTGGTAGATTAGTTTGTTTTTGTTAAATTACAAATGATTTCTAGCTAAGACAATTGTATTGATGGGTTTGCCTAATTACAAAATATCCCAGGAATAGCACAGAACCATCTTATAATGTTGTTGTATTGAGACTAACCAATAATTGTACTCAACAAAGAGATGATACTTTTGGACAGTTGAGGAAAGTCAGACTAGCAAGTTTATTCCTGTATTACTCTTTAAAACTGAAGACTGATGTAAAATGTGAAATATCCTCTGCATAGCAAAGCTGAAAGTGTACTACCCTGAGAAGTACCTTTGCCACACCTTTCTACCATAAAGAATTAGATGCTCATCAGGAAAAAGCCTGAATCATGAGAGAAAACTTAAAGATAAAGCTATACAAAACGAACAACATCTGGTATCTTTCAAATCTCTGATCATAGTCATTTCTGAGAAGTGATGTTTTATGATTCCTAAAGTCTCATTAGGTATGTCATACATTCCTCTCTCTAGTTAGATTTCTACTATCTTCAATCAAAATGAATCCTATGTATTCTGATGAATGCTCTATTTTGCTATAACTAATTTTCTCTCCTTCATCTACTGTATTCACTGACTATATATAGTTCCTGAAACTGTATTATTGTTCACTTAGAGAAAGATTTCAAAAGCATAAGAATTTGTCACTCTTCATATTTTGGATTTTTAACACCTTCTGCAAGTTCATTGAAAGAAACATATTTTCAGCCTCTATAGATGGCCTAACATTTTGGTGAGAAATATTACTATAGTATATAAATATCAGTTATAAATCTTCAAAAGTTAAACACTGCTCAGCAATTTAAATCTTTCCCTATGTATCCAAAACTGAATGACTTTTTGCTTTAACCTTCCATTCCATTTTTTCCTTATATCAATATGATCATTTTAAACATAGTATTAGTTAGGGTTCACTGGAGGAGAATGTTAAATAGGCTTACAGTGATCTCCTATGAGATCATGGAGGGAAGAATGTAAAAGGGCCTCCTGAATGATGGCAAGCTGGAGGATCCAGTGGAAGGCCTGGTGCTCACTGTAGAGTCTAGTGCAAGTTTATGTCAGAAAGCTGAAAGTTCTGCTTTGGAAAGCTGAGCAGTCTGCACTAGAAGGCTAAAGGAACCACGGACAAACATCCAACAGCAGTGGTGAAGACCGGAGCTCCTCTGAACGAGCAAAGGAAACACTTCCTTCTTCTTTCCCTTTTTAGTCCATCCAGGCTACAAGCCTATTGGTGGTGTCACCCACACGTGGAGTGGATCTGCACTCCTCAGGTGGAGCCTACATGTCAATTATCCACGCCCACCCACAACTGTGCTCTAGTAATAGGCTAGGCATTTGTGAATCCATTTCAGTTAATATACCATAATTAACAATCATATACACTTACAGTGGAACCCTGAAATTCACTGGCAATATGTTCCTAGAGCACTCACAAATTGCAAAAAACTGTGAATTTCAGATGTGTTCAGAAAAATGTCTCCCACTGTTATGTAACTTAATTTAATAAAATACTTATTAATAAAATCTTAGAAGGCACAAGGCATTTTGGCAGTATCTTAGGGATCTTAGGCTTTAAGAACGAAATTGAGAATACTCGAGATAGCTACACCTGGTACAGCAACCTGTTAAGATGTGGAAATCCTGGTGCATCTGCCAGAGATGGATTACAGGGCAGCAACAAAGCCAGCATGGAGAACTGAATAACGTTTCTGAGTTGGCTGCTTGCAAACCTCCCGCCAAAAAATCATTTGAGGAGGATATTCAAGGTTTCTCTGAAATTGAGGGGCTTTCCGTGTACAGAGAGCAATTACTAGTTAGGTTCCAAGGAAAAATCCATGAATGACTAAGGCCATGAACTCTGAACTGTGACTGCAGGGGTATACTGTATTCAGAAAATATTTGCTAGAAAGGAATATCAGTTTCCACTGTTTCAAATTTGGATTCCTTAGCCAGATTCATTTTACTTGGAAGCTGAATCATGTTATAAAACACCCAGCATCTTTACAATAATTGAATTAATCAGGACCAGACTGAGTCAGAATCATCAAACAATTTACTGTGAGAGAAATGAGGAAAATCAACCTCTTCTGTTCAAGAAAGCTTATAAATTAGAATAAGCAGTCTTCCAAAATTCTCAAAGTAGTGCTAGCCTGAAAACCAATATTTAAAATTTCAATGTTAAAGCTTAATTATATGTGGAACTATTAAATCTTTCTATATTATGGAAAATCTTTTCCCTTTATAGAAGAAAGCATTTTTTAAAAGTTCATGTTAAGTGCAGATTCCATTTGAATTTCTTGGTAGCTGCTATGTAAATATTTGGAGGGCTACATCATTGTTCTTTGTACATAAAGATAATGGATATTTCATTGCCTTGCTTGGTCAAAAACACTGGTATGAGAAGTTTTTTAAATATTATTAAAATTTTATCACCAAATATTGCCTTGACATTTGTGGCCTCAGATATATGCTCCAATTTCAATCAAGAATGGGTGAAAAATATCTGGGACTTTGAACCTTCAACTGACCCAGAAAAGAACTAGAGTTCAGAGAAGAGGCCACCACACAAATATTTTAAAATGTTCCAAAGTAATTACCTTGGCTGAAGAATGTTAAAAACACAGTGGAAACACAGGTGATAGAGAACTTCTAAATCTATGGGTTCCTGGTATTAAAAACAACAACAACAAAACTTTAGGGAAAGTAGGAAATTTCATCCAGTTTTAGGATCAATTAGAGTTTTTAGGAAAAATAAGTTAATAAAGTGTGTATTAGTCAGATTTCTTCAGAGAAATGGAATCAACAGAATAGGTACAGAGACATATAAAAGGAGATATGTTATGAAAATTGCTTCATGCAATTATGGAGATGCAGAAATTCCACAGTGTGTTGTTTACAAGCTGGAGAACTAGGAAAGTTACTGGTCTAATTCAGTTTGAAGCCAAAGCCTCAGAAGCAGGCCATGACCCAGCTTAAGAAGGAAGAGTTTGCCCTTTTCCTTCACTAAGTTCTACTGTAAAACTCAAGGCATGTATGAAGCCCCCCCTCTCTGACACAGGCAGCCAGGATAGCTCTTCCCTCTCGGTTTGCTGGCCTGAATGACAATCATATGGAAGCGCCCTACAGACACACTGAGAAGTGCACTTTACTGATCTGTTAGCCATTTTTATTCCAGTCATGTTGACAGTCATAATTAATTATAATTAACACAATCATAATTAACACTAAAATTTATGCCACTTCCATCTTGTTTTAATTACTGTAGACATGCAATAAATTTTGAAATCAGGAAATATGATGCATCTAGCTTTGTTCTTCTCTCTCAAAATCACTTTGACTAGTCTAGGATTTTTATGAGTTTATGTCCTTCTGGCTCCAATCCATACTTGCTTTTCCTATTTCTAGAAAATATCCCAGTGAAATTTGGATAAGTATAGCATTGAATCTCTAGATCACATTAGGTAGAATAAACATTTTCACAATATTAAGTCTAGTAATTCATGAAGATGGGCTATCTTTTCATTTTTTGTATCTTCTTTAATATCTTTTATCCACTTTTTTGGAATTTAGCACATAATTGTTTCATCTCTTTATTTAAGTTTCTTATTAATTATTTTTGAGGTTTTGAACTGAGAAACTAATTATTTTTGAAGTGAGATATTTAAATTTTTTCTTTCTGGATGGTTCACAGTGATTATACAAAAACAATTAATTTTTGTATGTTTGTTTTCTATCCTGCCAATTTAGCAAATTTATTGTTATTTCTAATAGTTATTTTAATGCAAGTTGTAGGACTTTCTGAATAAGAAAGAGTCTCCAAAAAAGAATTATGACTGACCACCAGTCGCTTCTCATCACTAAACACAGGAGATACACAAATCAAACCACATGGCAATATCACCTCATGCTTACCAAGATTATCAAAATGATAGTGCCTATTACAATACAAGTCCCACATCTCACTTTCTGAGACTAGAACCAGTAAACCTACGTATAAAAAGAAGGACAAAAAGAAAAAAAAGAAATGGTAAAGAAGAAAACAAAGGTCTTAAAATTTATTCAGTATAATATAATCTAGAAAAATGGGGAGTTAGGGTCCACCTATGCTTGCCTTTATTTTTCTCTCTATTTTTCTAGAGCTTTAAATTTCACTTTGCCTGTTTTTTTACTTTGAAAAGGTTTCTTATTTGTAGTACTTCTCCCTGACTCTTTCTACAAGTCTATCCCTTGGACATCTTACTTTGTGTTTTAGTTCTCTTTCAAGGAAAGATTCAAAGTGGCTGATGATGGGCTTTCTTCTGCTTTCCCAATAGACCTCAGACTCAAACCCCTTTTCATAAATAAACTCGCATCTTTGATTTTACTTTCACTAGCATCAACTAGGCTTATCTTGACTTAATAGCTTCTATACTAACATATCTGTCAACAGATTCATCAAGAATCTCTGTAATTAATAGGCTTATGCTAGTGTTCATGGTACAATTGTAAAACTACAATTAACACTTCAGTATATAATTAATACTAACGTTTCAACCATATATTACAGCTGACAAATTTCTGATTAAATAAATGAACTGAATTCAACAAACATTTATCTACAACTCTAGTAATTCGATGAAGATGGTGGAACAATGACAAACTAATTCCCAAGGGAAACTTGCAGTCTCTTGATAATAACAAAAAATACAGTGAGGTATGTTTTGATTTAATGATGGTGAGACACTACCATGTATGTTACATAAAATGTAATATGCATATAATGATATGTTTTATTGTCTTCAATTTGTTTAATCCAGGATTTGGAAAATGTTTTTGTTTAAAGAGATAGATAATACAAATTTTGAACTTTGTACTTTGTGCCATAGGTGTTCAACATTTTTCCTATTATACTGTGTAAACAAGCCTCTATAATACATAAAAGAATGGGTGTGACTGTGTTCAAATAAATTTTAATTAAACAAACTCAGATAGCTGAATTTACCCCTCAAGTTGTGTTTTACAACTCCTAGTTTTTGTTTTGTAGTGTTTTGTTTTGTGGTGCTAGGAATTGAACTCATACCCTTGTACATGTGGCAAGCTCTCTGCCAGGGGCATACCTGTACTCCTTATTTATATTTAATTTTGAAACACTAAATTTTCCAGCTTGACTTCAACCTTGTGATCCTGCATAGCTAGGTTTGCAGTTGAGCACCACCCACCCAGCCCAATTCCTTATTTAGTGAACATGCTTTGATGTACACATATATAGATATACATATGAAAAAACTTTTTAAAATTTTTCTATCCTTTGTATAATAGATATTGAAAGTATAACAAACTTTGCATAATGTATATCAAATTATCTTCACAATATAATGTTTCAGGATACATTTATCACATATTCTGTGTTACATGAAGGAAAAGGAAATGGAGGGAAAAAACATTTATTAATATGAACTTCTTTCTGCAAAGCTTAGTTTCAAACTGGTTACACTAGTTTCCTAGGGCTAGTATAAAAATTAATTGTAAATCTGATGCCTTTATAGAACACAAACTTCTTCATCATGGTTGTGGAGACTAAAAGCTTGAAATCGAGGTGTCACTAAGGCTAATTCATTTTAAAGACTCTAGAGAAGAATTATTTTTACTTCTTCCTGGCTCCTTTTGTCTCTCATAAATCATTAGCATTTCTGGGTTTACTGCAGGTGCTATAGCCTAATCATTTTCAAATCTGTAGTCTCTGTATCCCTTCTATGAGAACACAATCCTTAGAGTTAGGCTCACCTTGAATCTGAATGATTTGATCTTGAAGTCATTAACAGTTAACATCTACAAAGACCTTATTTCCAAATCAGGTCATATTTTGAGGTTCTGTCTGATTGGGGGGCATTATTCATTTAACTATATTATCCATTATTTGTGCTTGCTTTGATTTTTATTTAAGTGTATTCTAATGACTCTTGGAATTTCTTCCAAGTAGGACTATACTTCTTTTAACTCACTTTTAAAAAATAGAGTTTAAAGACTTTATCAATTTGTTTTTCTTGAGAAACATACAACCATTGAATATATTAAAAGAATCAGGGGTTTAAATAAAAATAGGGTAAACATAAATGTAGAAGGGGGTGATCTTCATGATAAAAACCCTGAAGAAAACAAGTTCAGAAGAACTGTGCCTGAATATGATAAGAGCTATTTATGACAAACCAGTAGACAGCATCATACTAAGTGGGGAAAAACTAAAAGCATTTCCCTTGAAATAAGGAGCAAGACAAGGATGCTCACTATCAACATAGTGCTTGAAACATTAGCCAGAGCAATTAGGCAAGAGAAAGAAATTAAAGGGGTACATATAGGAAAGGAGAACTCAAATTATCATTATTTACAAATGACATGATATTCTACATAGAATACCCAAAGAACTCCAGTAAAAAACTCTTAGAATTAGAAACCAACTTCAATAATCTAGCAGGATACAAGTTCAACACACAAAAATCATTAGCATTTAGGTATACCACCAGTGAACAAGATGAAAAGGTAATTATCAAAACAGTAATATTCACAAAAAACAAGAACATGATCTATCTCCTCAGTCTTCATTGAGAGGAGGAAATGGTGAAGGGGCTGATGAAGAGAAAGAAAATGGATAGAAAATGGTGACAAGCATAGTGAGGAAGCTGGTGCAGAGAAAGGCAAAGTACAATGAATGCTGCCTCCCAAGAAAAGTATTCTATGAGGAGTTAACATGGCTTCCAGCTACAAAAAGGAATTCTTAGAGCTAGAAAAAATTGGAGGTGCGGAATTTGGTACAGCCTACAAGTGCATTAAGAGGCTGGATGGATGTGTTTATGCAATAAAACACTCTACTAAACCTTTGGCACTGTTATAAAATGAGAATATGCCTTTGCATGAAGTTCATGCTCACGTAGTGCTTGGGCATCACCCCCATGTGGTACACTACTATTCCTCAAAGGGAAAAGATGACTATGTGATCATTCAGAATGAATACTGCAATGATGGCAGCTTGCAAGCTGCTATATCTGAAAATATGAAGTCTGGTAATCATTTCCAAGAGCCAAAGCTCAGAGACATCCTTTTGCAAATTTCCTTGGGGCTTAAGTACACCCATAACTCTGGCATGGTGTAACTGGACATCAAGCCAAGTAACATCTTCATTTGTCATAAGACACAAAGTGATTCTCCTGCAGTTCCAGAAGAGGTTGAAAATGAAATTGATTGGTTTCTCTCTGCCAGTGAAATATATAAAATCGGTGACCTGGGACATGTGATGTCAATAAGAAAACCCCAAGTGGAAGAAGAAGATGCTCGCTTCCTAGCTAAGATTTTGCAAGAGAATTACCGGAACCTTCCCAAAGCTGATATATTTGCCCTAGGATTAACAATTGCAGTGGCTGCAGGAACAGAGACTTTACTCTCCTGTGGCGTGGCGTGGCATCACATCTGCAAGGGTAACTTTCTGGACTTTCCTCAAGAGCTCACAGAAGATTTTCACAATTTTCTCAAGAATATGATCCACCCTGATCCAAGTGAGAAACTTTCTGCTGCAGCTCTGGTTAGAAGACAAGTTCTCCAGCCCTCCATGAAGACAACTGAGGAGCTCCAGCAGCAGCTAAACTTGGAAAAGTCTAAGATAACCACACTGGAAAGGGAACTGAGAGAAGTCCAACAGGGCCAGTCCTCCCAGAGAGATGTCCACCATGGTGACTTGGAGGTCTCTATGGGCCAAAAAACATCCAGTAGCACAAAACACCTGGTGGGAAGAAAGAATGTGAAGTCATCAAGCTTTTCCTCTGGGGAATCTTCCCCATAATAATTCACTTCACACCAGCCAACTTTATTCCATAAAACCTTCAGGAAAAGATTTTGATCACCTGACCTTCCTCTTACAAAATGGAAAAACTAATCCACTTGAAGGCCCAAGGATTTCAAAAGTCACTCTAAGTAACATTTAAGCCAAGAGCACAAAGCTACTAAAGTTTCTTATTAGCAATGGTCTCAGGTACAATAATTGGTAGCCACTTTTCTTCCCAATTGTTATATTCCTAGTGCTGCCTATCAACAATTTAAGTATTTCTTACATTTTCTGATGAATGAGAATACATGGGTGTCTGAACTGAAAGAATAAAATAGCCTTAGTGTTGTGCTGTTGCCAATTTCTCACCAAAGATCCCAGAAAGAAAGAAAATTTGGCTTGAGTTGAAGTAAGGCCTTAAAAGAAAATGTGCCTGGGTTTAGACAGTGCTTCCCATGTTATATGATACTATTCTTAAAGGAGAATTTCCAGCCTCTCTGAGCAACAGTTTTCTTAAGGTATTTTGTGAATGGAGGCAACCTTTCTGATATTGTATTTCTTGAATGGCTCCACCATTATATGAGGTGGGTAGAGATAAGACCACAAATAGCATGGATATGGGTAAACTTGTTACTAACTTTTGAACCAAAAGCACTGGAGATAGAGGACTCAAGGGAAAGTTGATGTGGCTGTTCTGTCTCAATTTGTTTTAACCCTATTGTGGCTGTTGATTGGCTTTAATTTTGTGGTTATCACCACTTTCTCTTGGTTTTAGCAGAATTTGGCTTTGTTTCCTGTGATTTTAAGCATATTTTTATTCAAATCCTTTTGGTGTTCATTTTAAAAGGTATAATATTTGTAAATAAAGGTTTTATCTTGTCCAAAGCTAAAAAAAAAAAAGTAATATTCACACTAGCTTCAAGAAAAATAAAATATCGAGGATTTAACCTAACCAAGGAAGTGAAAGACCTCTAGGAAAAAACCTACAGTACTCTGAAGGAGACTGAAGGGAACATCACAAAATGCAAAGTTGTCCCCTCCTCCCAAACAGGCAGAACCAATATTGTAAAAATTGCCATACTTCCAAAACTGCTATACAGATTTAATGAGGTCCCAGTCAAAATACCAACTGCAGCACAATTTCAAGTTGGGGATTGTTATACCCCCTGCCATGTCTCTGTTGCCTAGAATTTCTTTTGCTATTCTAGGTCTCTTCTTTTTTTTTTTTT
>NW_004624783.1:10799773-10825978 GCF_000247695.1 Heterocephalus glaber
GAAGCCTTTGCAAATAGGGAAGGGTGGAGGGGGTGAAGGGAGGGCAAGGGAAGGGGAAAAAAATAAGAACCAAGATGCTCATATAAAGGTACAAGATCCCGATGATGAATGTAACTGTGTTTTATACCAAAAATGTACCAATAAACTTAATGGGAAAAAAGAAAAAAAAATCACTAAATGGATCAAACACTACCCTGGTGCCAACCAACCTCTCCAGGTAGATTTTTGTTTTTACAACTTACAGGTAAGTACATTAAGATTTTCCTACAACCTTGCTACAAAAATCAAATAATTTGCCTTCCACTGAGATAGAATTAAGTTTGATTGAATCTAAGATTTTCTACTTCATCAAGTAGTAGAATGACCTTGGGCAAACATTTTAACCTTTTAACTTCTTAGCTATCATTTATTTTATTAAATCACTTTTAGTTACTGATAAAATATATCTTAGGTCTTATAGTTTCTCTTATTGTATAATATAGTGTAGTTCTTTAAATCCTTAAATAAAATACCACTTTTTGTTTATAATTAAAAATATAATATTTTATTGAACATTCTTTCTTATATATGCTTTTCATAACAAAAGCTCTACTTCAGAGTGTACAGGCAACAATAGTTTTTATTTTCCTTACTAAATACTAATTATTTTGCATCATGTTCAGATTAGCACACAAAATTTAAAGATTAGCTTTAAAGGGATGCCTGCAAACTAATCTATTAACAGGTATAGAATACAGTTCTTGAGTTTCCTATAGGATATTTTCTAACAATATTTTGGTAATATATTAATAATTGGTAGGTTGATGAATTATATAACTTTACTAGGATACTATTTATTTGTATTTGTCCATGCTTAAAGACTAAAGTCCAGTACATCTACACCAATGAAAATAAAAAATGACATAGAAAATATAATAGGTTTCTACATAGCCTTATATTTCATTTCCCAAGATTATATGCAATATATAAAGTACATATTTCTGTTTTGTGGATTTTTCTAATTAAAAGATGATTATTTTAAATTGCAATTAATTTTTGAAAATATTTAGCAGACTGTAATAATTTTC
This sequence comes from Heterocephalus glaber, assembly GCF_000247695.1. The sequence goes on from NW_004624783.1 coordinate 10,800,841, forward strand.
CTTTGAAACATATTTATCTTCCCAGATGTAATTGTGTTAGATTAAAATTTTCTTCCAATCTTTAAACCTATGACCAATGGAATAAGCAATATAGGAATAGGTGAATTAACAGTGCACAGAAGCAGAAAAATCACCCTATTCCACCACCAGAAGAAAACTTGAAACTGTATATAACTGTCTCATATTAGCAAAAGGAAAACTTAGGAGACTAATGCAACTGTTCATCTTAAAATTTCTTAATTAATTAAATGTTTAATTTTTAACATTTATTGTCATTAATATCCCATTCATCTATTTCTGCTTTCGTTTACATATCAAAGTAGCAATACTTAAATGAAAACAGGTCCTCCTGCTCCATTGGCTGTGTATAATTTGCTATTCTTTTTGACAGTGTTTATAATAACAGAAAGAGTACAGGAGGAAGTGGAGCTCTCATTCAACAAAATTTCCTTTCATGAATTATTGTAATGTTTTTTGAAAATTTCTACTTCTGTCTAGTATATTTTCTATCCAAAAGATATATTTTAAAAAATATTCACCCTCAATATTAAATTTTGGTTCTCCATCATTCTGATGAATATATGGGTACATGTTTTATAAGCTGCCTTCTGTGAATAAGTCTCTCTTCCACAGAGCATTAGCAGGTAGGCCAAAGAGTTTTTTCTAGCAAATTGTATTTCCAGAAGGAGTGGATGTAGACACTAACAAACTCTGGGCACAGTGACATCTGCATCTGTGGGAAGGAATCTATTTGCATACCATCTGGAACCAGAGAGTTAAGCTACTTGAAATCATAATGGAGACATTTTGGTTTGGGCAATCAGTGTTACAGCTACGTGGTGGGTTAAATTCTCCACATAGAGTCTCTGACAAGTTGTCACAGCATTGGAGAAGACAAACTGGGTGTATCATTGATTTGGCTGGAATAATTGTAACAAAAGGAAGCCATCTAAATGGAGAATTTCTCTTCTGGAGAATTTATAAGGGTTTTATACTTGATATTAATTCATTGGATTTGCATTCATCTTTTAAAATTTAGTTTTCAAGATATTAGACGTGAGAATAAATAAAAAGGGGACCAGGAAATTTCTTTCCTAGGTGCAGCAAACTGTGTCTGTAACAGCTTGAGAGAAAATTACAGTCATTAGGGTGCAATGGTAAAGAGTTTTTATTTCTATTTAATTCAAATTTAATCTGATGCAAAATACATGGAGAACAGGGTTGATTACTGCCAGGAATTCCATTAAAGCTTCTACTAAGTATTTCTGAGGACCCTTTATTAAAACAACACTGACCTAGACAGTGAGGAGCCCCCAGGCACACTCACCAGCTGCCAATTTAGCCACACAGGCACCAGCAACAACAGGTTCCCACCCAGATGCCTCTGGCCTCTTGGCTGTGTAGCTACCTGGTTCCACACTACAGAGGCAGAGGGGGACATAAAAGCCATTGTCTTGAGCTACAGAAGTGAATACCAGAGAGAGGGCCTCTCCCAGGCTCCTTGATGAAAACTGAAGCCCACTGGAAAAGTGAAGAGAATCTCTGCAATAAAGCCACACCAGACCACCATACCTGGTAAGTTGGAGGGATCATCACCTCCCATCGGAACCTGGACTATTTTCAGGGGAAGGCAGCTAGAACCCCCAATAGAACCTTGCATAGTTCAACCCTACAGGCAGACAGGGAGCTCAACTTGGGACTTGCAGCCAGAAATTTGCGTGAATTTCATGGGTCTGTGACTGGCTTACTGAGACTCATTGACTTGTAACTGCACACTGCTGCCCGCATTGTCTATTGTGACAGCAGAGAAATACACTGAAGGAGGTCCTTCATTTTTATCTTTTATTTGTTATTTTCAAAATTACCACTAATTTTTGCTCTTATTTTTAATTCTTTTACTTCTTTGCTACTCTTTTAAAATTTTTATTTTTCTCTTTTTTCTTTCTTTTCTCTTTTCTTTCTCTCTCTCTCTCTCTCTCTCTCTCTCTCTCTCTCTCTCTCTCTCTCTCTCTCACTCCCTCCCTTGCTGACCTACATTGCTCTTCATCTCCCTTTGAGTTCCTGTTCTGGCCCTAATTCATATTTCTTCTTTATCTTTCTTTTCTTCTCTTTCCTTCTCTTTCCAGTGTCCTCTGGCCTCACTGCTAATCTTCCCCTATCCTTCTACTTACCTGTTCCTCCCTCCTGAACTCCTTCTAACTCCCCATCCTAAAGGGTAAAGTTACTATATTGAAGAGTTTATTCACTGTAAACATTTGATGGGTTGATCCATCTTTGATTTTGATTTAATTCACACAGTTAAAGGAAATACATTAATAATTACCACAAATTGTCATTTTCTAAGAGGTACTTGATGCTATTGTGTTGCTGATTGTATCACTTGGGCTAAGATGTTGTGATTGATCTAATCAGTTGTCCTTCCTGGTATAAGGAAAATGAGACAGCCTCAGGGCCATTAGAGACTCAAAACCTAAAGACCAGCTATATCTGGAATACACTTCTGAAAAGCAATCACACCATAAGTGTTCTAAATACATCAACAAACATACTTACAATAAGCATCTTCAAAATATCAACCCAGAAAATAAACCAAGGACAGTTCCAAAAACAAAAATGAGAAGACATTTAAGTAAGGCACAAACTCAGACTTCCATACCACAAAAGACAAACTCTGGGGGAAATGAGGTGGAAAAGTCTGATAATCAACCACCTGAACATCCTGAACTGATAGCACAGGAAGTAACAAAAGAGATGAATGAGGCCCTAGAAAAATTCAAAACAGAAATAATTTCCCAGATAACTACAGAGATGGTGAACACAGTGAAAGCCATGATTAGAGGCTCAACAACAGAAATAGATAAAAAATAGATGAGCTCAGATCCATGCTGGAAGCTGCGAATGCCCAGCATAAGAAAAAATTGGAAACCATGATCACCCAACATAAGAAAGAAATGGAATCCATGAAACAGATTCAAACAGATATCCAGGAGATTAAAAACTCCATTGAAAGAATGCACAACAGATTAAGGGAATGTGCAGAAAGAATATCAGATATAGAAGACAGGATTGCAGTGAAGGACCATGAAAACAGAGATCTCTTCAAAATAGTAAGGGACCATGAGGAATCAATCCAGCAGCTGCTAGATGATGCAAAGAAGAATAACATAAGACTGATAAGAGCTCACGAAAAAACAAGAGAAAGTTTAATTGACCTAAAAAACTGTTCACAGAAGTAATAGTAGAAAACTTCCCAGATGGAGGTGGAGAATTGGACAGACAGATAAGTGATGCATATAGAACTCCAACTAGCCACAATCAAAAAAAAATTGACACCTACACATATAACAGTCAATATCCCAGAAACACAACAGAAGAGCAAAATTCTACAGGCAGATAGAGGAAAAAAACAAATCATCTACAAAGGAAAGGCCATCAGAATCACAGCAGATTCCTCAACACAAACCCTCAAATCAAGGAGAGTCTGCAGTGAAGTATTTCAAGTCCTAAAAGAAAATAACTTCCAACCTAGACTGTTGTAACCTGAAAAATTATCTTTCAAAATAAATGGGGAAATTAGATACTTCCACAACTAAGAACACCTCAGAAATTTCATGAACACCAATCCAGCACTTCAAACAATTCTAAGCAATATCCTAGAAAAAGACAATGAAGGTCACAACGCCATGAGGCCCAACAGAGGGCACCAGGCAAGGTAAGAAACTAAATGGAAAGGGGGAAAATAAGAAATAAAAGAGCCAACAATAGCAAAACATCATGACAAGGATGAGTCAACGTCTATCATTTATAACTATCAATGTTTTGTTTTGTTTTGTTTTGTTTTTTGTACTGGGGATCGAACTTGAGTCCTTGCACTTATGCAACAATCAATGTTAATGGCCTCAATTCACCAATCAAAAGAAATAGAGTGGCAGAATGGATTAAGAAGCAGAATCCAACAATATGCTGTATACAAGAAACACATCTAACTCAAAAAGAAATTCATAGACTGAAAGTAAAAGGATGGAAAACAGTTCTCCAAGCTACAGGAACCCAGAAAAAAGCAGGGGTAGCAGGGGTAGCAATCTTATTTGCAGACAAAGTAGATTTCAAACTAAAGCTAATTAAGAGAGACAAAGATGGTCACTACATCCTTGTGAAGGGAAGAATCCAAGAGGAAGAGATGACAATCATAAATACATAGTCACCAAATACGAATGCACCCAACTATACAAAACACATATTAATGGACATGAAAAGCCAAAAAACCACTAATATAATTGTAGTGGGGGACTGTAATACCCCACTATCACAAATAGATCATCTAGACAAAATTTCACAACAAAATTCTAGAACTCAACCAAGCTATCGAGCAAATGGTCTTGATATAGATGTTTACAGAGTGTTCCACCCCACAAAATCAGAATACATATTCTTTTCAGCTCCACATGGATCATTGTTCAAAATAGACCACATTCTAGCTCATTGGATATGTCTAAGTAAATGGAAAAGAATTGAAGTCACCCCCTCTATATTATGAGACCGTAGCACAACAAAATTGAAGATCAATAACATAAGAAACAGCAAAACTCCCAAAACCAAAAGGAAATTGAATAACACCTTCCTGAACAACCAATGAGTCACAGAGGAAATTACAGAAGAAATTACACAGGTTCTACAAGTAAATGATAATGCCAGTACAACATACAGGAATCTATGGGACACAATGAAATCAGTTCTATGCGTGAATTCATAGCAGTGAATGCCCATGTTAGAACAACAGAGAGAACTCAGGTAAATAACCTAATGCAGAACATCAACCTCTTAGAAAAAGAAGAGCATAACAAACCCAAAGCTCATACAAGTGAGGAAATTATAAAGATCAGAGCAGAAAACAATGCAGTGGAAATTAAGAGAACGATACAAAAAATTAATGAATCAAAGAGTTGGTTTTTTGAAAGGATGAATAAAATCAATAAACTTTTAGCCATTCTTATCAAAAAGAGGAAAGAAAGAAAAGGCTCAAATCCATGCAATTAAGAAAAAAAAAGGTGAAATCACAACAGATCCAACAGAAATTCAGAGGATCATCAATGCCTATGTCAAGAACCTGTACTCTAATAAAATGGAAAACACAGAAGAAATGGATAGATTCCTAGATACATATGAATTGCCAAAGTTAAATGAAGAAGATATAGAAATTTTAAATACCCCAATTACGAGTGAAATTGAAAATGTAATAAAAAAATTTTACCAACAAAGAGAAGCACAGGTCCTGATGGCTTCATGGCTGAATTCTACAAGACATTTAAAGAAGAACTATTGCCATTACACTTTGAACTCATCAAGGAAATTGAAAGAGAAGCAAGGCTTCCAAATTCATTCCTGGAAGCCAATGTTACTTTGGTTCCAAAACCAGGGAAAGACCCAACCCAAAAAGAGAACTACAGGCCAATCTCCCTAATTAACATAGATGCAAAAATCCTCAACAAGATACTGACAAACAGAATACAGAGAGTCATCAAGAAGATCATACACCCTGACCAAGTCGAATTTATCCCAGGGATGCAAGGAGGGTTCAACATTCATAAATCGATAAATATAATACACTATATTAACAGAGTCAAGAACAAAAACTATATGATCATTGCAATAGATGTAGAAAAGGCATACGACAAAATCCAGCACCCATTCATGATAAAAACTCTACAGAAAATTGTAATAGAATGTCTTTATCTCAACCTGATTAAGGCTATCTATGAAAATCCAGCAGCCAACATCATACTAAATGGTCAAAAACTGAAAACTTTTATGCTAAAATCAGGAACAAGACAAGGATGCCCACTATCACCACTCCTGTTCAATATAGTTCTGGAAACATTAGCCACAGCAATTAGAAAAGAGAAAGAAATAAAAGGAATAAAGATAGGAAAGGAAGAAGTTAAACTGTCATTAATTGCTCATGATATGATACTTTACATAGAAGACCCAAAATACTCTACCAAAAGACTTCTAGACTTAATTGACAGATTCAGTAGAGTAGCTGGATATAATGTCAACACTCAAAAAACAACAGGCTTTTTGTACACAAACAGCAGACTCACTGAGAGAGAAATTAGGGAAACATTTATTTCTTTCCATTCTTTCCTTGCCCCTCCTCTCCCCACTTCCCCTTCCCTTTTGGACTTTTTCTTCCTATTTCACATTATCTATCACACATTTTGATCCTTATTTACACTTTCAGTTTCTCACACCAAAGAAACTATTAGATATTTAGAGTGGCACAGTTTGTAATAGCTAAAATTTGGAAACAGTTCAATTCCCCATCAACTGGAGACTGGATAAAAAAGATATGGGTTTTTTTTTAGTGGAGCATTACTCAGCCATAAAGAATAAGAAACTAGAGACATTTATAGCTAAATGGATGCACATTGAAGCCATACTCTTAAGTGAAATAGAGAAGACAATTATTATTAAATTAATTAATTAAGTATATTCATTTTTTGGAATGAACTGATTTTGTAACTGCAAATGAATCATCAAAAATTTACAACATCTATTCAGGTAGTCTCAGAATTATACATACAACCTCCTGTACACCAATAATTTCACCTAGCATTTTTGACAACTTTTTATTCCCAAACACTGTATAAGAACATATTTGAAAGAATAAAACCTATGTGTAACTTTTTTAAATCAACATTCCAATCTTCAGGAAAAATTTTAAAAATCTTCTCATCATATAATTAGTAACTGGCAGATCTGGGACTTAATTGGCAGATTAGGTATGGCCAATTCTAAACTATGCTACCATTTTCAGACTATCTGTTCTATTTTAAGATTTTCTACATAATAACGAGAAATAATATTTCTGTGGATAATCAAAAAGTATCTGCTCTTGTCTGAAATTTACAAATATTACTTTTATTTCCCAAAACACATTATATGTTGTGCTGTTACCTAATCTTGTTATCTTCATCATAGCTTAGACTCTTTGACCATTGTTGCAGGCTGGACTCCTGTGCCTCTGCCCCCCCTGACCATTGCAGATCCATTTTATCTTTTTTTGCCTTAAAAATATTAGTTTTTCTGTGAGCTTTTAAAAGAGATATGAGGTTTATGTTCAAGCAACATAGCATATTCTGTCTTACAATGCATACTTTAACATCAGTATTGAAGACACTGAAGAATCCTACAGTAAGAAAATTTCTTTAATTATATTCAAGTCACCATTAATCAAGGAAATTCTACCTACCAAGTTATATTTTTCTTTGCAGGATCTATCAATAATTTGGGGAACATAAATGGTCTGATAAAAAACTGAAAAAAAAGTAATTTTTTGCCTACTAGCTACCATAAATACTTCTCTTTCTCTGAGAACACAAGATTTTACTTCCCAATAAATATCTAACAAAGAACGGTTTGAACATAGCTCTTCCATAAGGTATGTAACGTAACAACTATTTTTATATAATGTAAGAACTATTTTATATGGGATTCAATTTTTCTAAGACTTAGAACTCTTCATGATATGATCTGTGATTATAGTGGGGAAAATATTTCTATAACCATTTTCTGTAAGGAAATTGCCATATAAAAAGATTAAATATCTTCAATCTGGATATGACTTAAAAAGTTTTTCCCATAAATTCAGCAAAACTTTTTGAAAGCTTGAGTGCCCCATTTGGATCTTGAATGATTATATAAAGGTGGGGCTAAAGTCATTTGTGAGACTTTGAAATCTGGCTACTCAGATCATCGGTACACACATTTGTTTTGCAATTGAGCAATATAGCTATTTCCAACTTTAAAGCAGAGGAAGTACAAACTTATCAATGTAACAAGGAAAAAGAACAGAAGTGTTGTCACAGCATCAAAGATGAACACAAATACACCCTTGGAGTCATCAAATATGCATTTTATATACATTCATGCATTTAAGACCACAGGATAAACCAAAAGTCCTACCTATTCTCGATACCTAGCATGAAGTCTAGGATCTGAGTATAAATGACTCGATATCTCTTCGTTTTTGACATCGTTCCTCACGATCTAGAGATCTATAAACTAAAATCCCATTTATCTGCTTCCAATACACCATGAAGCATGAAAAGAAACTCATGATAAATATTCCATTTAATTAGAGAATGATAAAAGAAGTGGCACTCACTTATTCAGAGAAAATCTGCAATCCCCTTTGCATATGCTATAAAATTCCCTGTACCAGGTTATGGGATTTATTATTATTATTATTATTAGCTTTACACTGCTGAAACTCTCATCAGTCTGTTATTCCCTGGATCTCACCTCGGGGTAAATCAGACTTTCAGATTTTCCAAATCTAAATAAAAATTCAGGTCTGTGAGATTCCAAGGAGTCCTTATTACAGGAACCCCAATTTACATTTCTGTACATTTACTTCCTAGATTTGTTATGTTTTACTGTTTGTATCTATTTCCCTGTCATGTTCCATTTGTTAATTTTATGTCAGGTGAGACTATCATATTTTGGTGGATGTAGTAGATGAAATAATGGCCATCTAAAGATATTTATGTTTTCATTCTCAGAGCGTGTGCATATGTTACCTTTCATGACAAAACAAGATTTCATAAACAGTATGTAATGAAGAGCTTGGAGATGTGAAGATTATCTGAGATTTTCCAGGTGAATCTAATGTTACAAAGTTTTTTATAATATGTGAAACAGAGCAGTTCTGGATACTGAGTCAGAAAATGAGATGTTACAATAGAAGCAGAAGTCAGAGGGGATAGAGCCACAAGACTAGAAATGTTAGCAGATCTAAAATCTAGAAAAGAAAAAAATCTGGACTCTAGTCTAGAATATTTCTAAAGAGCTACAATCTTGTGGACACCTTATTTTTCACCTAGTAGCACCATTTTAGATGTCTTATGAATAGAACAATAAGATAATAAATAAATGTTGTTTTAAGCTACTATATTTGTGGTCACTTGTTAGAGTAGTAATAGAAAATGAGTAACAATTTTAGTACAAAAAGAGGGCTATTCCAGTACCAAATACTTAAAACTTAGCTGTTGCTTTGGAATTGCACAATGGTAAAAGCTTGCAGAATATTAAATAGCATAATAGGCTAGGATGACCTTGAAGAGACTGTTGGTTACTTAGTATGCCCACAAGGACTCAGAAGGAAGTGAGGACCATGGCAAAGAACACATGGGTCACCTTAGAGAATACTTATCTGGCTATGACAAGACTGTTGGTAGCAATAGGGAAATTTAAAATTTTGCTATAGAGCCTCAGATGGGGATTATGAAGATGTTACCAGTAACCAGAGGAAATGGAGTTCTTGTTATATAGTATTCTAGAGAGGTGAAAAATGTAGCCAAATTGTATCTTCCTATTACTTGGAAAGCAAAACTGATAAATTATAAAATTGGATTTTTTGCTGAGTAGTTTTTCAAGAATAGCTGTAAAGATGCAGCGTAGCCTTTTATTGGTCCCTATAGTAAAATGTAAGTGGAAAGAGATCCACTGAGGGAAATGCTATTTAAAAAAAATAATTTGTTGATTTTGCAAATTCTTAGTCTATTAAAATTGGAAAGGGTGGTAACATTTGGAGAGTTATTATAAAGCAAGTTATTCTGTACAGAAAGCCAAGTATGTGAGTGAAAATCTGTTTGCCTTAGCAGGAATGAAAAGTGATTATGTTTTGTCACAGGGAGGAATCTCAAAAGAGATCAATGGATAATTTATGGATCCTCTCCCCCATCCAGTAGCAAATAAAGACTGCAATATCAAGGACAGTACTGAGGAGGAATTTGGCTAATGAAGTGAATGTCCATGGGATGAACAGGAAACCCACAACCATCCTGAGAATTTCATACCATCATAAACACAAGCCAATTTTGGTTAAAAGCAATAAAAAGAGAAACAAATGAGAAAAGACTATTAGCTTTCCACTATCTGAGTGCAGGAAAAAGGCTGATAAAACTTCTCAGCTAGTGTTCTGTCTATCCTTCATGAAGAAAGAGGGATATCCATAAGAGCAGAGCCATTAGCCACAGAGTATGAAACCTAGGACTTTACACTCAATGCAAATTGCATGGTAGATTTTGAAATTTTTCAAGGTGTTATTTATTTTTTTCAAAAACTTCCATCTCAAAAAAAAAAAAAAACCACTTCCATCTCTCCCTTTTTGAATGTGAATATCTGTAATTTGTGTCCTGTTCCTGTCCTTCCATAGTATTTTAGGAGAAGATGACATGTTTTCACGTATCATAATTTTAAAATCATAAATTTCTTATTGATGAATTATACCTAGACTTTTATCCACATATAAATTAAATGAATTAGATAATGAAATTTGAAACATTCAGCTGATATAATTTCAAAAAGATGGTTTAGACTTTGAGTTGATTCTGTAATGGACTGAAATTCTTGAAGATGTTGGAAAATGGTGAATGCATTTTGTATTTGGGATGGTCACAGATCTTTAGATATGAAAGGTTAGACTGAACTAGACAGAATAATGACTTCTCAACGATACCCACATCCTGATACTATAAACTTGTAATCATACACTTTATCTTATAAAAGGGACTTTTTAAATGGCAGTTAAGTCATAGATTTGTGATGGGAAGATTATCCTGAATATTATAAGTAGGTGCAATGCAATCCTTGTAGGTAAAAGAAAGGGGTAGTGGAAGCACAGCCAAGCAGGTGATGTGAGGTCAGAAACAATGGTTAAGGTTATATGAACTGATGCAACTGACCATTGTTTTTTAAGAAAAAGGGGGCTACAAGCCAAGGAATTTTGGCAGCATCTAAAGTGGTAAAGTCAAATTTACTAAATTCAAAATTTTCTAAAGTCAAAAGCCTTTAGGAAACAGTCTTTCTGACACCTTGATTTTCATCACAGATCCATTTTTGACTCCTGACCGCTGAAACTACAACAAATTTGTGTTGCTTTAAGCCACAAATTTGTGGCAATTAGTTACAGTAGCAGTAGGATCCAAATGCAGTGGGAAACTATACCTTTACCCTATTTTCTCTGTGCCATTTTGTCCTACTGAATGGACTTAGTAGATAACACTTTAATCCATTTAGTGATTGACAGTGTTGTGTTCATAGTGTTAATTTGATTTGTGCAGCAAAGCTGAATTTCAATACTAAAATTATTTTTAATATTGTTTATGTATTGTGTTATTTTTAAATGTGGTATTTGTAACATTATTCATATAAAATAATATCCAATGGAATTATTCCAATATTATTTCAAATTATGTTAAATATTTTATAACACTTTTAGTGTATTTAGTTGATACTTGAGAAACAATTGGCTATTCCAAATTTACTAGCACCTAATTGTGTAGGCAGTCTGTATTCCTTTTCATCTCAGCTTAGGAATTTCTCAATTATTTCTCATCTCTTGTTCTTTTCAGTATACTGTCAAATATAACCAACAGCAACAGGCAGATGCTCCTAAAACTGCAAGTTCCAACCTCTTCTTCAGTGCACAACTCTGCCTTCAAATTTATCAAGGCAACAACTTTTTCAACTTTTCTCCACTGCATAACATCCATTGGCTCTTTTGCAATATCCAAACATCACTTATTTACAATGTGTCTAAATAAATGCTACAGATTTAAGTATTCCTCTTTATGGAAACATTCATTTATACATCAGTTAGGATACTAGATTAAGATGCAAAACAAACTTCTGTGTAACCAATAATGTTATTTTTCATTCACATTATAAGTACTTTGCAGGCTTGCTAGGTGTTCTTATCTGAGTCACTGAGCTGACCATGAGGCCATTTCCTGGAATATTGGTGGTTACTATGGCAGAAAGATCAAATGTAGTAGATAAAATGCTCATTCTAAAGTCTCACCCTCTAAGTGACACAAATCACTTGCACTCACATGTCACTGACCAGACAAAGCAGCTCATATGTCCTTCCAATTGTAGGGTAGACAAGAAGGAGACTTAAATAAAACTTATGGATGACATTTATGATTACCACATACATTATTTCAATGAAAGCTGTGATACAAATATGTTTACTTTTCTAGTTGAAAAGGAGAAGCACCCTTTCTAAGGAAACTTTTGAGCATAATTCATAACTGCATGCTACCAGCACTGTAGTGTGTGATGTTTTGAAATATAGAGCACAGCAAAAGAGTTTCTTTGTACTGTAACACACAGAATTTTAACAATAAACCCATTATTCTATCCATGCTTGGCTTTCTTTTGCATTACAGCTATTCTCATATTCCAAGAAGCTTAGAGAAACTCATTAAAACATCATTTTTATGTATTACAGTATTTATATACAATGACACTATTTGTCACACAATATTGTTAATGCCTTAGAAAATGAGAGCATAAACTACAGTTTTATCTCATTTGCTTATAGCTGTATGCAAAGATGCTTGACTATCTTGTAAGATCACCCTCATATAAAAATTAGCTGCATAATAACTGTCTTGTGTGTGAAAGCAAAGTCAATGATATTCCTATTCAGAATAGTGAAAAGGCAATATAATGATGCATTAAGGACATAGATTGTTGTTTCTATTTTAGCATGGGGATGTAGTGTCTGCCCCACAGGAATTCCTAAATGTGTATCTAAGTGATTGGCATGGCCTTTGGTAGTGAGAAATAGTCAAATAGCTCCTTTTTGAATAACATCTACACTGGTGCACTACTGGAGATACCTAAAGAAGCTTTAGAAAATTAACCTATTGACATTATTTTCAGACTTCACTGTAGTTTAACTATACAGTTACATAATTCCCCTGACACACTGGAAATTTTAAATTGATAAAGAAGACTAATTAAGTCACAGAGAAGACAGCTAGTCACTATAATTAATAATTTATATTCTGTACTGTTTTATTGCATCTTTTAAGACATTTTATAGCCTTCTAGCAAGGAGAACATGGCATTTTGTGTACAATGTGCTGTCAGAATCAAAAAAAGGAAGCAAATTCTATGAGCAGTACCCAACCTGGGATCACTGCAGAGTGTAAGACTTATTAAAAATCCATGATTCTATAAAGCTTGTAGGTGACCATGAGGGTAATAAATGACCTAATGACAAGAACCTATAGTGAGCGATTACTCCTGTAATGATGCCTTAGTGACTCTCAAATAAATGCTTAATTTGTTTCTTGGCAGGATAACACTATTGGAATGCCTAAGATGATATGGTCAAAGTAATATGGACAAAAAAATTGCTTTTTAATAGCTACATAATGAAACTTGTAGAATTTTAAAACATTGAAATAAATTTTCATATGAATATTTTCCTACTCTGAATTCCAAAACTGTAATAGTAGTGATACTTTAATAATTTTGTCATCTTTATTTTTAAAAAATATTATGCATGTAATTTCTCATACTTATTGTAATATGTAAATAACTATAAGTTAAAGTATAGTTATTATGGCTTAATATTCATAAACATAATGGCTAATTTTACTAAATTAATAGGTCATGAGTATTTGTTTTAGGTAAAACAATTAATAATGTCTTAATTTCTAAATTAATTATCTTCTATACTTGGCATATAGTATCATTTTTTTTCTCATTAGAATCTATTCTCAAAGAATTTGGATACTTAAAGAAACAAAACACTTTCACATTTTTGTTTAACATTTAAATATGGAAAATTACATAAAGTGTTATAGACACTTGTATAATTTTGACTACAGTTTGTCCCATGATTTTAATTATGTTCATTATTTTATCTATTACTACTTGAGAAAAACAATAAAACCAAATAGTTCGAATAAATACACAATTAGAATTTGATAGATATGTTAGCAAGGTCAGTGTTTTGCAGAATAATTTTGAATCCACATATTAATTGTTTTCCATTCCCTGTGGGTAAGAAACTAAGCATTTTATAAGTGGCTTCCTTCGTCAGGAAATCTCTCAGAAAACCAGCTTTATACACAGCCCTGACTCTTTCTGATCAACCTCACTGAACCTCATTGAAAGTCATTTGTAGCTTTATCTAAGCCAGTTTTTCCTTTTATGCTATGCCCATCCTTTGGTTTTGTCACTTTCAAGTTCCCTCTTGTCCCAAGAGCTCATGGTTTCCCGTCTGTCATTAGTTTTCACCTCAGATTCTATTGATACAGGCTGCTCTCCACACTGACATTATCTCTGGATTCTGGATTTCAGCTCAGGTCTGAGGAGTTCTTATTCCTGAGAGTATTTTCTGGCAAAGACAAATAAAAGTTAGGTGATTCTGGCAGTACCAGCTATAATTAAAAAGATCATAAATTGTAAACTAACTCAGAATTCCATGAGGAAATAGGATGACTGAGTTGGGAACCCAATAATCTAGACATTTTTAGAATACCAGATCCCATATGGAAATCAACAACACAGTCCATGTAGATTTGTAGTCAAAAGTTTGGCTTAGTAAAACTGATTATTTATAATTATGCCCTATGAGGAAATGGATAAAGTAAAAAATATGAAGAGATAGAGAAGTAGTTCTGAAGTTAATTTATAATTCATTCAAAGATGGAAGGGTCAAAATCTTGTGAGCAGAGATTATGAATAAATTCCATGTTACTGCACATTGCTAAAAGAACCATAACAAAGATAAAATTACATTTAATTTTGTATTTAAGGCCTAATATAATCTTAGACTCACAATATTCAAATATAATAAATGGTATATTTAAATTATTTATAAATTTCATTCTATTAATATTATTCCTATTAAAATAGAAAATTTTACAATAAGAAATAATTTATCACTGCAATGGCTTTTAACATCTCTTAGGACATAATGTATTCAACATCAACAACAATCCAAATTTTTTTCCTTTGTATCAGTATGAGTTCTCTAGAGAAGCATAATCAATAGAATCACCTCAGCACTCTGTGGCCCAGCTAACACATAAAATTAACCATCAAAACCTCCACACAATGGCGAGGTCTAAAATTTGAAAATGTACCTTATTTTTTCTGAAATTGTACCGCAACCATTTATAGCCATTTACCGATCCAAGAAATAATTTTCTTAAATATTTCCTTTGTCCTTAGAATGTATAGGTGTGGAAGATATAAAACAATTTCTCTTTTTGAGACTTTTTCCATTAGAACAACAGCAACAATAACAAAACTAAACAATTGAGGACAAGCAATACAATAAGAGATAATAAAAGAATTTATTTCATTTCCCTTCAATTATGATGGTATTGACAGTGATTTGTGAGGAAGAAATGTAGAATGACATTTTGAATGTCTGGGCTGTGGCTAATTATTAGGCATTACATTTTGTAGTGTTTTTTTAAAAAATTTTGCTTGATTGTACATTTCAAAACTTATGCTGAGCAAACAGATATTCTTTATCTTTTTGGAGGAAAATAATATATTTTAGTGTGCAATGTTTTTAAACTTTTATTTTCAAACAATTTCAGATTTATTAGGTTCAAGTTTACTTTTCCTAGCTACCCTTACTGCTAATATTTTTCATAACTATTGTGCATATAGTTTGAAATCATCCCCATACAAACAAGTAAATCGGCATACTGCATGTGAAATCACCAGTCTGCCTGGAGGCTTTAAAAAACAAGTCTCCCAGACTAAGGAAGGAACTTATTTTGTGAGTGAAATTTCATGTATGAGAGACTGTAAGGCTTTTAGTAATGTATAAAGTTATTTAGAAACTAGGCGCCCCTTCCGCATCTCATTTACCTAACTGATGAGAGATAAATGAGCTAAGCATTTAAAGCACAGCCTTGAGGTATGTTTTTGCACAAGAACTGAAGTCTAACTGTACTAAAAGACAAGAGAATCATTAACTTTCTGCTACTAGAGTGCCAGCAGCAGTCCCCAACCTTTCCTACCACGAAATAATTTTAGAAATAGTAATACGATAATTATAAATCATGATTCTCATCTTTGATTTAGTGCATTTTTGTAAATTTAAACCAGAAATCCTGTAAATGGTAAGACTTTAATATGTATAAACAAGATACTATTATTTATTAAAAATATCATTAACTTTCACTGTGGTAGTGTGAAAATAATTCATCATTTCTCTTGGGAAGTCTTTTTTATGAAGTAGTGGAGAGATAAATGTTCTATAGATTGCTTTTATTAATCAGATGAAAGGTTCATTTGCTGAGAAGAGTGAACATTACCACTATTTGGGAAATATTGAAATCAGACTTGAGGCTCTTGCCAAGACCATCTTCTCCCCGGCTGATACAAAATCTAGGTGACAAAGTGTCTACATTAACAATGCTACAAAGTTAATGTTATGTTTAAAATATGAAAATGCATTCCATTACTGTGATACTGAACAGCATCCCTTTGTGTTCACGTTGCAAGGAGATGGGTCACATTGCTCAGGTTACATAGCTCCACAGACTTTGGATCCTGGTCTGAATTCAGGGGGCCTCATGGCAGCTAAACACTGGAAAGCAATCCAAAAACTGATACAGTGGTGCCTTTGTATCCATGCTTCTCACCTTTCTTAAGCATGTGTAGGCACAGTGCAAAACACACACACACACACACACACACACACACACACACAGAAACACAAAGACACCCTAAACATTAGTGGGGTCTTTGTAATTCTGACTTTAGTCCATGAAACTCTGCATAGTAGCCCATTTATTTGTATTATATTTAATGTTTCTCAATATTTTGTTATTTGTAATATAAAGGATTTGTATATTTTTCATGTATACCTGGGTGTGTATGTTATATATCCATTTATACTTGGGTATGTGATGTTATACTCCATTGTTAGTAGTATTATTTATTAAAAATTTCTGATACAATTGGCTCTCCTATTTCAAAAATCACATATAGGAACTAAATTAAATTTACTCATTATAGTTCATATTTTTAAAATTTTTGGTGCATATAGTATAATCACTTGTGAAAAATAATAAAAATTTACTTTTTTCTTTCCAATACCCATACTCCTATTTTTTCTTGCCTTGTGCTACCTAAAGCCTATAGAATGACAAGGAATGATAGTAGTGAGCAGGGCCATCTTTTCCACTGTGCAGTCTGGGGAAGTGGGTCAGGGAGATGGCAGAAGAGGAGAGAATCTTGCAGTATTTCCCTCTGGGTTTTTGCAGGTGGCCCTTAATGTCATTATTAACTAAAAGAAGATTCTTTCTACAGCTAACTGTGAACAATTACTTTTAAATTATGGATGGGTGTCGAATTCAGTAAAAAAATTTTTTTTTTTTGGTACCGGGGATCGAACTCGGGACCTTGCACTTTCGAGGCAGGTGCCAGAAGCACTGAGCTAAATCCCCAGTCCCTCAGCAAAAATGTTTTAAAAACCTATTTTGATACTTTGAGATAACCATTCTTTTCTAGTTTTTTTGTGTTTGTTATAAATAACATTGACCAGCTATCTCTCTCTCTCTCTCTCTCTCTCTCTCTCTCTCTCTCTCTCTCTCTGGAGATTGAATACAGGGTTTTTACACTGAGTACATCCCTTTTTAATTTGTTTTTTATTTTGTTGGTTTTTGTTTTATTTTATTTTTATTTAATTAATTTTATTTTATTTATTTTAACAAGTGAATCTTGGGTTTTTGATATGTTTCCAACATTACAGAGGTTTTGAGAGAAGCTGAGTCACAATCTTCTCTCTCACAGCTGGTGCATGATCACCTGTCTCAGCATTCATAAAACTTTGAGCATTATTTCTCAATCATAAAAGGCCTCCAGACTGGTTAGGAATAGACATGTGACACATCTGTGAATAAGACGAGGCAATCAATTTTATCCAGCCTAGAAATAAATGCTTGAAATCGAAAATAGTGGTGGCCTTAAAATTAAGTTATACTTGCTGAAATAAAGCCAAGGTGGAAAATCCTAACATTGAAACATGACAACAACATTGAAAAGCCTGATTTCCTTGGAATATCCTGTTTGTGAAGTGGGTTCCTCTACAGTAACAGCAACCAAATAAGATCATGGAAGAGACTAGACATAAACAACACACTTTGGGTGTCATAGTCTCCTATCATCCTAAGATAGGCCTGTCTACCTATAGGAAAACAAGCTCATGGTTCCTACTGATTTGATGTTCTTCTGAGTTGTGTAATTGTTTCATTGTACTGTATATTACAGTGTTATGATAGTAGAAATAAAATGCACAATAGATGTAATGCCCTTGAATCATCCAGAAACCCATCACTTCCAGGCCATGGAAAAATTGTCTTGCACAAACCAGTCCCTTGTGCCAAAGATATTGAAAAATGAACTCTGTCATGAAGAGTAGCTGGCAAAAAAAAAAGTCCCCATTTGGCATGTTGTTTCTTCACTCTATCGATTTTCTTTACTATGTAATAGCTTTTTAGTTTGATGTTATCCATTTATTGAGTCCCAAAATTATTTCTTGTGTTTCTGCAATTCTGCTTAGGAAGTCATTGTCTAGGTTTATGGCTTCAAGTATTCTTCCTAGGTTAACTTTTAGCAGTTAAGAAGTTTTGGGTTTTATATCTAGGAATTAGATCCATTTTCATTTGATTTTAGTATAGGGTGAGAAATATGAATGTAGATTCATTCTTCTTCATTTGGATAACCACTTTTCCCATTATCATTTGTTAAAGTGGCCATCTTTTTTTCAAGCATGTATTTCTGGCCCCTTTGTCAAAACTCAGATGGCTGAAGGTGCAGGGGTTGGTTCTATATCTTTTTGGCTATTTAATTTGTCTATATGTCTATTTTTGTTCCAGTCTTTTTGCTCAGAACTGCTTTGGCTATTCTCTGTCTCTTTTGGTTCAATATAAATTTTAAAGTTATTATTTCTGGTTCTGAGAAAAGTGGTGTTGGTATGTTGAGGTATTGCATTAAATTTCTCTATTACTTTCGCTAATTTAATGGTATTAATTCTGCCTATTGAAGATATCTATCCACTTTCTAACATCCTTTTCAATATCTTTCTTCAGAGTTCTACAGTCTTTAATATGTGGAACCTAATCTCCTTGGATAGGTTGATTCCTAGGCATTTAATATCTTTAAGATCTCATGAATGGTATTGTTCTGACTTCTTTTTCAATGGGTTCATTTTTGGGTACAGAAACACTATTAATTTTTTGTGTCCTGATTTTTTACCCTGAATTTGCTTATCATCTTGAGTTCTGGTTAAGGATTTGGCTATTCTGTGTACTGGATTATATCTGCAAATAGAGATAATTTGACCTATTCCTTTCATATTTGTATAGTAATACTTTGGCTCATGAATGCTTCTATTTGCAAACAATTTGGTTCACAAACAGAAGCATTCAGTAAAATATTGTTTCCATACATGAACTCTACATGGGGATGACAAATAGAACAGTATCCTTCAGTGATGTTGACCTCCTCTTCTTAAGTATTTTCTGCACTACTTGTCTGGTGATCATGAATTTCTTTAGCTTTTCTTTAACATAAAAAGTCATTATTTCTCTATCAATTCTGAAGGATAGTTTTACAGGATATAGTAAACTATATTGACAATTATATTCTTTTCAGGTTTGAAAAACTTAAATTCAAGCTCTCCATACCTTCAAGATTTGGCTTGAGAAATCTGCTGTTATTCTGATGGGTTTGCCCTTATACATTATTTGGCTTTATTTCTCTAACACCTTTTAGTATTTGCACTTTGCTCTAAATTTCTTGGATTGTTGACTATGATGTGTCATGGCAAAATTCTTTTCTAGTCATTTCTATTTGGGGTTCTAAATATCTTCTTTACTTGGATATCCAACTTATTTGGAAAATTTTCTGCAACAATTTTGGCGAATATATTTTTTATGACATGAGACTGCCTCTATCCCTTCCTCAAGACCAATGATATTAACTTGATTCTTTTAGAGTCTTCTAGGAACTCTTGGATAAATTTGAAATTCTCTTGCTTTTTTCAATGTTGGTGCTTTCTTGTCTTACGTTAAACATTAATACAGTTTCCTTAATCATATCAGAGCTATGTAGTTTATTTGTTTTACCTTTTGTCAATTTTGGGAGATTTTGACTTTCTGGAAATCAGTCTTTTTCACTAAGCTATGAGAAATATAGATCTGGATGTGTTGGTACTATTCTTCTATTATCCTTTAAAGTTTATGAGATAAGTAATGATCACCTCTTTTTCATTCATGATATTGATAGTTTTGTAAATTTTCTCCTTTTTTCTTGGCTAGAGATTTATTAACTACATTGATATATTCAAAGAGCTATTTTTAAAAATTTTATTATTGATTATCTCTATTTTTCTTGGTATGACTTGTAACATTTTGTTGAAAGCCAGTCATGTTATAGTGGGTATGGGAAGTATTTTATGGCCTAAGCAATTAATTGTCTAGATCAGTAAATCTCAAATATGACTCTATGTGGATTTGTCTATATATATTTGGGGACAGTGTGTAACAGAGCTGCTCTTTTGGAGTTACCTATGGCAGAGTTATTTCTTTTCTCTTCCATAATTTCTGTCCCTTTCTATTATTTTTATATCCTTTCCTCCTTACCCATCATTCCAAATTCTAAATAGAAGCCCCACCTAAATGGTTAAGATGTTAACTTTTCAACACTCTTTAGAGTTATAGAACACAGGACTGGTGACCTATGTAACATCCCTCCTTAGTATTTAGTCTATATTTTAACTAACACAAAGCATGTAAATTGATGTCCAGTTTATCTTACATTAAAATAATATGTTTGTTTGTAAAGAACTATGGCAACTTACCCAATGAGGTCAAAGTATAACATGAAGAAGGAAGAAAGAGATCCATACAATAGATGATGATGACACTGTTCAGTGTGTAACCTTCTTGACTTGTTCCTCCTTTTTCTAAAGAGAAACTAAGTGAACTATTTTAATAACCAAGCATATCTTCATTGATTCATATTTTTATCTAAAAGAAGATTGAACCCAAGACCTGATTCTTTTTGTTCGTTTTTTGTGTTTTTATTAATTAAGCTTATTGGTAAAATTTATATATACCTAATGATCACATTCATCATAGGGAATTTGTAGCTGTATATTGCATATCTTAATCCTTATTTTTCCCACTCCACTACCCTCCCTTCAAGTCCTCCTCCCCTTGTTATCTACAAAACCTTTGTTTCCATTTTTTCCTTCTTTTCTTATATTTTTTTCCTTTCCCTTTCCTCCCTTCTGCTGACTCCTCCCTAGTTTCCCTTCCCTTTGTAACATTTTCTTCCTATATCACAGTATCTATTACATATTTTTGTCCTTATTTACTCTTTTGGTTTCTAACACCAGAGAAACAATGTGATATTGACACACATGTGTCTGATTTATTTCACTTAAGAGTATAATTCAATATATATAACTCAATGTATCAAATTTATCTTTATGGCTGAGTAGTATTCCATTGTATAAATAAACCACATCTTCTTTATCCATTCATCACTTGATGAGGATTTGGGCTGTTTCCAAGATTTAGCTATTACAAACTGTGACACTATAAATGTAGGTGAACTTATATCACTGTGATATGATTCTTTTGATTCTTTTATTTCCTTCAGGAAGATACCAAGAAGGGTATCTGAGTCAAATGGAACCTCCAGTTTTAGTTTTTTGAGGAATCTCCCCACTGATTTCCCAGTTGTGGACCGCTCTACACCCGCACCAGCAGTAGAGAAGGGTTCCTTTTCCCCCACATCCCTGCCAGCATTTGTTATTGGTTGGTTTCTTGATAACAGCCATTTATTCTGGAGTGGGATGGAATCTCAGCATTGTTTTAGTTTGCATCTCATAAAAGACCAGTGATGTTGAACATTTCCTCAAATATATATCTGTTATTTCTACTTCCTTGTCTGAGAACTGTGTACTCATTTAAGATGCCCAATTTTGGATTGGGTCTTTAAATTTGGGGAATCTGATTTTGTTGAGTTCATTATATATTCTAGATAGTAGTTCTTTGTCTGAGGAACAGTTGCTTAAATATTTTTTCCCACACTGTGAATGGTCTCTTCATGCTGTTGGTGGTTTCTCTTGCTGATAAAGAGCTTTTTAATAAGGTGAGATCCCAGTTATTGATTCTTTGCAATAGTTCCAGAGCAACTGGGGTTTTGTTCATAAAATCATTCCCTACACCACTGTCTTCAAAGATTCTACCTAATCTATCTGCTAGCTGATTTAGTGTTTCTGCTTTAATTTCTAGATCTTTAATCCATTGTGATTTTAGTTTAGTGCTTGGTCAGAGATGTGGGTCTCATTTTAATCTTTAGCAAGTTGAAACCCAGTTCCTCCAGCACCATTTATTAAAGAGGCTATCTTTCTTCCAGTGAAGGTATTTGGCTCCTTTTTCAAAGATAAGGTGGCTGAGTACATCTGAAATTCTTTCTGCCTCTTCTAATCTGTTCCATTGATCCACAGTTCTTTTTTTTTTTATTTTGTCAATAACATGCTGTTTTTTATCACAGTAGCTTTCTAGTATAGTTTCAAGTTGGGAATTGTAATACCCCCTGCCTGGCCTTTGTATTCTAGGTCTCTTCTAGTTCCAAATAAATTTTTGGATTACTTTCTCTAATTCTCTAAGGTATGCTGTTGGAATTTCAATCAGGATTTCATTAAATCTGTATAACAATTTTGGAAGTATGGCCATTTTCACTATATTGGTCCTTCCCATCCAAGAACAAGGACTACCCAAGAACAAGGTCTTTTCACTTTCTGATATTAACTTTGATCTCATTTTTCAAAGTACAGTAGTCTTCAATGTAGAGGTCTTTTATTTCCTTTCCTATGTTGATTCCTAGGTATTTCATTTTTTTTTGTTTTGTTTTTGTTGCTTTGTAAAAGGTATTATTTCCCTTATACCTCTCTCAGTGAGTTTGTTATTTGTGTACAGGAGGACTATTGATCTTTGAGTATTGAACTTGTATCTAGCTATGCTACTGAATTTGGTTTATTAAGTCTAGAAGTCTTTGGTGAAATTTTTGGGATCTTTTATGTAGAGTGTCATGTCAAATAATATGATGCAAATAATGATATTTTAACTACTTCCTTTCCTATATTTATTCCTTTTATGTCTTTCTCTTGTCTAATTGCTGTGGCTAATGTTTCCAGAACTCTATTGAATAGGAGTGGTAACAATGGACATCTTTTTTCTTTTTCCTGATTATAGAGTGAAGGCTTTCAGTTTCCATTTAGTAGGATATTGGCTATAGGTTTGTCATAGATGACTTTTAGAAGATTGAGATAAAGACTATCTATTCCAATTTTCTGTAGGATTTTTATCATGAATGAGTGTTGGATTTTGTCTAACACTTTTCTTTTGCATCTATTGAGATGATCATATGGTTTTTGTCTTCGGCTCTGTTAATATAGGGTATTACATTTATTGATTTGTATATGTTAAACCATCCCTGCATCCTGGAAATAAATCCTACTTGGTCAGGGTGTATAACCTTCTTGATGATTTATTGCATTCTATTTGCCAATATTTTATCAAGGATTTTTAAGTATATGCATATTAGAGAGGTAGAATTCTTTTTGGTTGAATCTGGGAGTATTGCTTCCCTTTCAATTTCATTAAAGAGTTTGAGAAGTATTGGTGAGAAATCTTCTTAAATTTCTTGTAGAGTTCAGCAGTGAATCTGTTAGGGCCTGGGCTTTTCTTTGTTGGTAGGATTTTAGTTACATCTTCAGTTTCATTGACTGACAATGGGTTATTTAGAATTTTAATATCTTCTGGATTGAGCTTTGGTAATTCATATGTATCTAGAAATCTGTCCATTTCTTCTGTGATTTCCATCTTATTAAAATACAGGTTCTCAAAATAGGTGTTGATGATCTTCTGGATTTTTGCAGGATTGATTGTGATTTCACCCTTTTCATTCAGAAGTGCATGGATTTGAGTCTTTTCTTTCTTTGATAAGTTTGTCTAAGGATTTGTCAGGTTTATTTAATTTCTTAAAGAACCAACTCTTTGATTTGTTGATTCTTTGTATAGTTTTCTCAACTGCATTAACTTCTGCTCTTCTGACCTTTATAATTTCCTCCTTTATATGAGCTTTGGGTTTAACTTGCTCTTCTTTTTCTAGGAGCTTGAGGTTCAAAGTTAGGTTGTTTATTGGAGCTAACTCTGTTTTCTTAATGTGGGTGTTCACTGCTATAAATTTCTATCATAAGACTACTTTCACTGTCCCCATAAATTTGGGTATATTGTATTGGCACTATCATTTTATTGTAGGAACTATCTACTTTCTTCTTTAATTTTATCTGTGACCCATTGGATGTTCAGGAGGGTGTTGTTTAATCTTCATGTGTTTATGAAGTTCTTGTGGTTTCTTTTGCCATTGATTTCCAATTTCATTGCACTATTATCTGATAATATACATTAGATAATTCAATTCCTTTGCATTTACTTAATAATGTTCTATGAGCTAGTATGCAGTCCATTTTGGAGAATGTCCCATGTGCAGCTGAGAAGAATTTGTATTCTGATGTTGTGAGGTGGAACACTCTATAGACATCTACTAAGTACATTTGCTCAAAAGTTTGGCTCAGTTCTCATATTACATTGTTGATTTTTTTTGTCTAATTGATCTGTGTATTTGTGACAGTGGGGTATTGAGGTCTTCCATTATAATTGTATTAGTACATATTTGACTTTTCATGTCCATTAATATTTTTTGTATACTTGGGTGCATTAGTATTTGGTGCATATATATTTATGATTTTTATCTCTTCCTCTTGGATTTTTCCCTTTATAAGGATACATTGACCTCTTTGTCTCTCTTAATTAGGCTTGGTTTAAAATACACTTTATCTGAAAAAGTAATAGCTATCTATGATTTTCTCTGGGTTCCTGTCACATGGAGTATTGTTTTCCATCCTTTGACTTTGAATCTATAAATTTCTTTTTATTTATAATTTTTTGGCTGAAATTCTTTTATTGATACATTTTAGGATAAAATAAATTTACATTTGTCATTGAGTGCTTGTAACTACACACGATGTACCTTGGCTCTTATTTTTTCCCCATTCAATGTGCTCCCTTCCCCCACCTCCACTCTTCCCTATTTACAAAGACTTTGTTTCCATTTTTCTTTTTCTCATAATTTTTCCTTTCCCTTCTTTCCTTTCCCCTTCTCCTCCCACTTCCCCTACCCCTTTGGAACTTTTCTGTCTATTTCAGATTATTAATTATTTATT
>NW_004624783.1:10842564-10912560 GCF_000247695.1 Heterocephalus glaber
TGAAAGTTTTCAGTTTTTGACCATTTAGTATGATGTTGGTTGCTGGTTTTTTATAGATAGCCTTGATCAGGTTGAGTTAAAGATCTTCTATTCCAATTTTCTGTGGGATTTTTATCATGAATGGTTGTTGCATTTTGTAAAAAGCCTTTTCTGCATCTATTGAGATGTTCATATGGTGTTTTCCCTTGACTTGGTTAATATAATGTATTACATTTATTGATTTTCAAAAGTTGAACAATCCTTGCATCCCTGGGATAAATCCAACTTGGTCAGGGTGTATGATCTTCTTGATGACCCTCTGTATTGTGTTTGCCAGTACCTTTTTGAGGATTTTTGCATCTATGTTCATTAAGGAGATTGGTCTGTACTTCTCTTTTTGGGTTGGGTCTTTCCCTGGTTTTGGAATCAAAGTAACACTTGCTTCAAGGAATGACTTTGGAAGCCTTGCTTCCCTTTCAATTTCCTTGATGAGTTTAAAGAGTTATGACAATAGTTCTTCTTTAAATATCTTGTAGAATTCAGCAGTGAAAAAATCAGGACCTGGGCTTTTCTTTGTTGGTAAATTATTTATTACATTTTCAATTTCACTCATTGTGATTGGGGTGTTTAGAATCTCTATATCTTCTTCACTTAACTTTGGAAATTCATATGTAGCTAGGAATCTATCCATTTCTTCTGTGTTTTCCATTTTATTAGAATACAGATTTTCGAAGTAGGTATTGATGATCCTCTGGATTTCTGCTGGATTTGTTGTGACTTCACCTTTTTCATTTTTAATTACATGAATTTGAGCCTTCTCTTTCCTTTTTTGATAAGGTTGGCTAAAGTTTTATCAATTTTATTTACTCTTTCAAAAAGCAAATTCTTTGATTCATTGATTTTTGTATTGTTCTCTTAATCTCCACTGCATTGATTTCTGCTCTGATCTTTATAATTTCCTCTCTTGTATGAGCTTTGGATTTGTTATGCTCTTCTTTTTCTAGGAGCATGAGGTTCTCCATTTAGTTATTTATTTGAATTCTCTCTGTTGTCCTAATATGGGCACTCACTGCTCTGAATTTCCTGCATAGAAATGCTTTCCTTGTGTCCCATAGGTTCTTGTATGTTGTACTGGCATTATCATTTAATTGTAGAAACTGTTTAATTTCTTCTTTCATTTCCTCTGTGACCCATTGGTTATTCAGTACAGTGTTATTCAGTTTCCAAGTGTATGTGGGGGTTTTGCAGTTTCTTATGTTATTGATCTCCAATTTTATTGGACTATGGTCTGATAATATACAGAGGGTAACTTCAATTCTTTTACTTTTACTTAGACATGTCCTATGAGCCAGCATGTGGTCTATGTTGGACTGTGACCCATAGGCAGCTGAAAAGAATGTGTATTCTGATTTTATGGGGTGAAACACTCTGGAAACATCTATTGAGTCCATTTGTTCAGTAACTTGGTTCAGTTCTAGAATTTTGTTGTGAATTTTTTGTCTATATGATCTGTCTATTTGTGATAGGGAGTATTGAGGTACCTTACTACAATTGTATTAGTGCTTATTTGGTTTTTCATGTCCATTCATATGTGTTTTGTATAGTTGTGGGCATTCATATTTGGTGCATATATATTCATGATTGTCATCTCTTCCCTTGGACTGTTCCCTTCACAAGGATGTAGTGGCCATGTTTGTCTCTCTTAATTAGTTTTGGTTTGAAAACTACTTTGTCTGCAAATAAAATTACTACCCTGCCTTTTTCTGGGTTCCTGTGGCATGGAGAACTGTTTTCCATCCTTTTACTTTCAGTCTATGAGTTTCTTGTTGAGTTAGGTGTGTTTCTTGTACATGGCATATTGTTGGATTTTGCTTCTTAATCCATTCTCCCAGTCTATTTCTTTTGTTTGGTGAATTGAGGCCATTAACATTGATAGTTATAATTGATAGATATTGACTCATACTTGTCATGATGTTTTACTGTTGTTGGCTATTTTATATTTTATTTTTCCCCCTTTCCCTTTAGTTTCTTGCCTTGGCTGGTGGCTTCCCTCTGTTGGGCCTCATGGAGTTGTGACCTTCATTGTCTTTTTCTAGGGTATTGTTTAGAATTACCTGGAGTTCTGGTTTGGTGTTCATAAAATTTCTCAGGTGTTCTTTGTCATGGTAGTGTCTAATTTCCCCGTTGATTTTGAGAGATAATTTTGCAAGATACAGCAGTCTAGGTTGGAATTTATTTTCTTTTAGGGCTTGAAATACTTCACTGCATGCTCTCCTTGACTTGAAAGTTTGTGTTGAGAAGTCTTCTGTGATTCTGATGGACTTTTCTTTGTAGATGATTTGTTTCTTTTCCCTAACTGCTTGTAGGATTTTGTTCTTCTGTTGGGTTTCTGGGATATTGACTGTTATATGTCTAGTTGTAGATTTTTTTAGCATGGCTTGTTGGAGTTCTATATGCCTCACTTATCTGGATGTCCAATTCTGCACCTCTGGGAAGTTTTCTACTATTACTTCTACTATTACTTCTGTGATTATTTTTTATGTCATTTGTACTTTCTCCTGTTTTTTGTGGACTTCTATCAGTCTTACGTTATTCTTCTTTTCATCATCTAGCAGCTGCTGGATTGGTTTCCCATGGTCCCTTACTATTTTGAAGAGATCTCTGTTTTCATGCATTTTAACCACAATCCTGTCTTCTATATCTGATATTCTATCTCCACTTTCCCTTAATCTGCTGTGAATACTTTCAATTGAGTTTTTAATCTCATGGATATCTATTGGAGTCTGTTTCATGAATTCCATTTCTTTCTTATGTTGGGCGATCAAGGTTTCCATTTTCTTATTCTGGGCATTCATGGCTTCAAGCATGCTTCTGATCTCATCTATTTTTTTATCTGTTTCTGTTCTTGAGGCTCTAATCATGTCTTTCACTGTGTTCACCATCTCTGTAGTTATCTGGGAAATTTTTCGTTTTGAATTTTTCTAGGGCCTCACTCATCTCTTTTGTTTCTTCCTGTGCTATCAGTTCAGGGTGTCCAGGAGGTTGATTATCAGACTTTTCCACCTCATTTCCCCCAGAATTTGCCTTTGGTGGGGAGAAAGTCTGAGTTTGTGCCTTGCTTAAATGTCTTCTCATTTTTATTTTTGGTACTGTCCTTGGTTTAATTCCTGGGTTGATACTTCAAAATTGCTTATTGTAAGTATCTTTGTTGCTTGTATTTTGAACCCTTATGGAATGATTGCTTCTCAGAAGAGTCTTGCAGATATAGCTGGTCTTTAGGTTTTAGGTCTCTAATGCCACTGAGGCTGTCTCATTTTCATTATACCAGGAAAGACAACTTATTAGATCAATCACAATACCTTAGCCCAAGTGATACAGCCAGCAACACAATAGAACCTCTTAGAAAATGACAATTTTTGGTAGTTATTAATCTATCACCTTTAACTGTGGGAATTAAATCAAAATCAAGGACCAACTCATCATATGTTTACAGTGAATAAACTCTTCAATATAGCAAATTTACCCTTTGGAATCAGGAGTTAGAAGGAGTTGAGGAAGAAGGCATAGATAGGTAGAAGGATAGGGGAAGGTTAGCAGTGAAGCCAGAGGACACAGATGAGAGAAAGAAAAAGAAAAGAAAAGAAAAAGAAAGAAGAAATCTGAATTAGGGCCAGAACAGGAACAAAAAGGGAGATGAAGATCAATGTGGGACAGCAAGAGAGTAAGTGTGAGAAAGAGAGAAAGAAAAGAGAAAAGAAAGAAAAAAAGGAGAGAAAAATAAAAATTTGAAATGAGTAGAAAAAGAAAAAAATAAAATTGAAAGTAAGAGCAAAAGAATAATAATAATAATTTTGAAAATAACAAATAAAAAATAAAAATGAAGGGCATCCTTCAGGGTCTCTCTCTGCTGTCACAATAGACAACATGGGCAGTAGTGTGCAGATATGTCAATGAGTCTCAGCAAGCCAGTAGTAGACCCATGAGTTTTGGTCAGATTTCTGGCTGCAAGTCCAAGCTGAGCTCCCTGTCTTCCTGCAGGTTCAACTGTGTAAAATTCTACTGCAGGTTCCAGCTGCCCTTCCCCTGAAGATAGTCCAGGTTTCAATCGAAGGTGATGATCACTCCAACTTACCAAATACGGTAGTCTGGTGTGCCTTTATTGCAGAGACTGTCTTCACTTTTCCAGTGGGCTTTCATTTTCATCAAGGAGACTGAGAGAGGCCCTCTATCTGTTGTTCATTCTGCTCTATCTTCTGGAGCTCAGAATAATGGTCTTTATGCCCCCCAGTGCCTTTGTTGTGTGGGACCAGCTAGAAGCATGGTCAGGAGGCAAGAGGTGGGGCAGCAGGCTGTAGGCACCTGCGAGGCTAAACTGGTTGCTGTGGGCATGGTGAGTGGCCAGTGGTCCTCACCATCTGGCTGGTTGCCAGTGGGTGTGGTGTGGGTTATATAAATTTCTTTTTAAATTAAGTGTGCTTCTTGTATGGAGCATATTATTGGATCATGCTTCTTGATCCATTCTACCAGTCTGTTTCTTTTGATTGGTGAATTGATACCATTAAAATTGGTGGTTATAACTCATATATATTAACTTCTCCTTGTCATTTTATTTTAGTGTTTTGACTCCCTTTTTTCTCTCTGTTTAATTTCTTTCCTGACTTGGTGGATTTTTCCTGTTGGGGTTTATGGAGTTGTAATACTCATTATCTCTTTCTCAAATGTCCTTCAGAACATTTTGGAGTCCTGGTTTGGTGTTCATGAATTTTCTCAGGTGTTCTTTTTCATGGAAGTATCTTTATAGTCCATCAATTTTGAAAGATAGTTTTCTGGTTTACAGCAAACTGAGTTGTAGGTTGTTTTCTTTTGGGCTTGAAATACTTCACTCCAAGCTCTCCTTGACTTGAGAATTTGTGTGGAGGAGTCTTATGTGGTTTGGATGGGATTTCCATTATATGTGATTTGTTTCTTTTCTCATATCTTTTAATACTCTGTTCTTGTGTTGAATTTTTGGAATCTTAACTATTATATACCTAGTTGTAAATTGTTTTTGATCATGGCTATTTGGAGTTCTGTATGCCTTGCTTATTTGTATGTCAAATTCTTTTTCCATCTTGGAAGTTTACTGCCATTTTCTGTGAACATTTATTAATGTCATTTGTGATATCTCCTGCTTTTTCATATACTCTGATCAATCTTCTATTATTCTTCTTTGCATCATCTAGCAACTATTAGATTGATTTTTCATGGCCCCTTGTTATTTTTAAGAAATGTATCTTTTCATGATCACTAACTGAAATCATGTCTTCTCTATCTGCTATTCTGGCCTCACATTGGCTCGTTGTGCTGCATATACTTTAAATTGAATTTTAAATTAAATGGAATTTTTAATCTTCTGGATATCTCCTTCAGCATGTTTCATGGATTCCATTTCTTTCCTATGCTAGGCATTCATGGTTTCCATCATTTTCCTAAGCTCCTCTATTTTTTTAAAATCTGTTTTCTTCTCTAGAGTCACTAATCATGTCTTTCATTATGGTCACCATCTCTATAGTTATCTGAGAAATTATTTCTAATTTGATTTTTTCTGGAACCTCTTTCATCTGGTTAGTCACTTCTACCATTACCACTTCAGAAAGTTCAGGTGGTTTACTTGAATTGTTCTACCTCATTGCCTCCTGGGTTTGCCTTTGGTGAGCTGCAAGTCTGGGGTTGCATCTTGTTTAAGTGTCTTCACATTTTCTTTGTTTTTAGTTTAATCCTAGGTTGATGCTTATAGATTGCTTATGGTGAGTATCTTTATTGCTAGTATTTAGAATCCTTAGGAAATTACTACTGCTCAAAAGTGTCTTCCAGGTGTTGCTGGCTTTTGGGATTTGAGTCTGTTGCAAAACCCTACCTTTTCAATTTATTGAGGATGTGAAGTTGCTGCCTACTTGGCCTACTTCCTGCTTCTTTGGCACTGGCCTGTAGTATTTTTCATGACACTTAGACAATATTAGCCTTGGTGTACCAGGAAGAACAACTGATTAGAGCAATTATATCACCTTGGCTAATAGTACAAGTAGCAATAACAGTAGCATCAAACACAGCCTAGAAAATGACAAACTGTGGTAACTATTAATTTGCCACATTTAACTGCATGAACTTGATTTGTGGTTATATAATGAAATCTAAAATAAATCAGAATGTGTTTGAAGTAAATAAGTCTTTATAGTGATTTTATCCTCAGGGAGAAAATTCAAAGGAGTTAGGGAGGAAAATAGAGAAATAGAAGAAGAGATTAGAAGCAAAGCTATAGGACAAAGAAGATCACACAAACTTTGAGAAAAGGGTGAGGAAGACAAAAGGAATAGAGAGAAGTGAGAAATAAAAAAAAGAACAGAACAAAACAACAACCACAAAAACTAGAAACTGTGTTCACAATCATATAAAAATAACAATAAATCTAGAAAAACCAAACAAAATGAAACAAAAACAATAAAGAGAGAAATAAAAAATGAAAATAAGAAAAAAAAAGTCCACTTCAAGGCATGTCTCTGCTCTCACTGGTAGTCAAAGTGGGCAGTATACAGATCTGAGTTGATTAATCCCAGAAAACCAGCCATGGATTAACATCAGGTTAATAGATAATTGAGCTGGAGATTTAGCTCAGTGGTTTTGCCACCTGCTGTGCAAGTGTGAGAACCCGAGTTCGATCCCTGGTACAAAAAAAAAAAGATAATCCTAGCAAACCTACACCTTTTGTTCCACTGAAGTTCAGGCTGGTTTCTGGCTGTGAGGCTAGAACTGGAGCTGTGGAGCCTGCAACAGTCCACACATCCCCCACTGGCTCAAACTGGGCTCCCTGACCTCCTGCCAATCTGAACTCCAATATTGACACTGGAAGCTACAAGATGGGGCCATCCCACATCTATTCTGATTTCTGAGCTCAGTTAGCCCTTCTCCAAGATGGCTACCTGCTGATAACTCTCTCCTTGGGGACATCCAAACCCCAAAACTCACCAACCACTGGAGTCT
Organism: Heterocephalus glaber; assembly: GCF_000247695.1. The sequence continues at coordinate 10,849,561 of NW_004624783.1, forward strand.
ACCATGTACACTGTTCTGCTCCACTGGTGCATTTCTCTGTGGAGGTCACTGGGGTTACTAGTAGTCACAATTCAAACCATCCTTTGCACACAGCAAGTCTGGGGCCAGGTAGTAGGTGCTACCTGTTATCTCCTTTTTTGTTGGAGACTCTCTCTTTGCTCTCCCTGTGGGCTTCAATTCTCACTTCAGAACCTTCCTGGGTCCCAGAGACTCACCTCTTTCCTTCCTCTCTTCCTTATGTTCCTTTACTCCAGTGCCTGGACAATAAACCTGGAAGAGGACCTCTCTCTGTTGCTCACCACTGCACCATCTTCCTAGAAGTTGAAACTCTGATTTTTATAGCTTTGGATTTGCTGCCAATTACAAGTTTCTTTTAGTTAGCTATCACCTTCAGAAATCTTCTAATTTCTTGAAAGTGATTTCCTTCTTTCTTATCTTCTAATACATTATTTAACAAATAATTTCAGTGATAATCAAATTATTTAATAATCTCCAAAACCAAAGAGCATGCATCCCTCTTCTACCAGACCCCAGAGAAGACTAAGAAGTAGACTTCTAACATCATTAAGACTTTCTTGAATTTGCTAGATGATTCTGAACATCTGTTATGGTTTGGGTCTAGATGTCCCTCCAAACCCTTATGCAGTCATGGGTGGCTTTTTCACAAGTGGCTGAAACTAGAGTGTGTGGTGCTGGGATTAAGGGCATGTGATTACTAAAACAATACACTGATTTATTTGGCACTGTCCTAATCCTGATAGTTTAGATAAAATAAAAGGGGTAGAGAGATGCTGTTATGATTCCCTTGTTGTTTTCTTGTCTTCCGCATGCAAAGGATTGTTTCCCGTCTGTGACACCCCTCCTCCATGGACCACACTGCTTTGGAGCCAGAAAACTATGTACCAAAACCTTTATAAACTCTGATCTAAATAAACCTTCCCCTTTCAACATTGGGTGTCAAGTATTTTGTCTCAGCAATGATAGAAAAAGTAACTAAGACTACACATAAACACAGCAGAGAAACCCATGAAAGTTTTAAACTAAAGGTAGTATCAGAATAAGAGTTCTCTTCATCTCAACAGTTTGGATGCTGTGATACATTTTTCTGGCAGGAATTCCCTTATCTGATTGACTCTGACCATAAAAATGAGAATATTGCTTCTTAGTGATAATCATATTTTATGGAAATGTTCAATGGATTTTGTACTGTCCAAACTAAAGGAGATCCATTCCTATGCCAAGGCCTGAAACTATTTAACAGAAAACTCTTTATAACTGGAAATTCATAAAATTATAATTGCTCCAATTATGTAATGTTGATTGCAAAATTACACTATACAATTAAAGGTCAGCTTCCTAGTCTAGATTTCTTTCTTTTTAAACACAAGAAAGAAAAAAATTTGACTTCAGAACTATCTGTACAAGATAGAATACTCAGAATTGAATTCTTTGCATTTTATTCTTCAGTTTTGATAAGAGTTGGTTAGTTTTTGCTGAAATCCTTGCATAGATGTACTATGAGTGAATATGTGACTGAGAAATACTCCCCTTTAATGTAAAAACTCTATTTTTCTCAATTACTGTAATTTTTAACTCTTTCGAGCATTCAATGTTTAAACTTTTTGTTTCTAGGTTTATTTTTTTCTTGGATTTGCAACTCAGATATCCTTTTCTCAAGTACATTATGATTTTTTCTTACTTTCTACCAGTGTATATCTTTCTTTTCAGTGTTCCTTTGCTGTTCTCTCTTTCAATAGACTGACTTTCTTGAAGATCTTTTCTGTAGCTCTGAATTCTAAAGTCAAAAAATATATCCATATGAATCACCCTTATTTTTAAACCCTCCCATATAAATTAAATCTTGAGGCATTTGAGGTTGCTGCTTTGGACAATATCATCTATTTTTCTGAGAGTAGATTAAAACTGCACACTAACTATATCTAAAAGTATTGTGGTTGACACCAGCAGAAGCTGGCTTTAGTGAGAGCTGCCTGTTATTGTGAGGCTCACAGCAGCAAAAAACTCTTTGCTCTCAAATTTTTCTTATGTCAATAACATATCTGCCATAGATTGTTTATTAACTGCATTTCAGGCATGTCAATATTGGAATTTCTATTACAACATATTCATTCTTTTAGATAAGGAATTTTAATTTTTTTAAATTAATAAGTGTTTATTATAATTAAAAACTATTAAGCCAATTTAACTGATGATATTATAGAACATTGGACATAATTACAAAGAAGTAAACATTCGACAAGGTCATACTTTGGACTATAAAATGAATGTTACCAAATTTGAAAGAATATAAAGCATATAAAATATTGTCTTAAATTATTTTGGATTTAAACTGGAAATTAATAACAAATAAGTATCTAGAATATCCTAGTAGAATAAAATAAGTATCTAGAATATTCAAGTAGTTTGAAATTAAACAACATATTTCTAAATAGAGTGAAAAACAATAAAAGGAGATTTCTTTTTTTTCTATTTTTGTATAACCTTTTATTGTTACATTTAAGGTGTACAATAAAATGACATTCATCAATAGAAATTTGCACCTTTACATACTCTCTTGGTTCTTATCTTTTCCCCCTTCCCCTGCCCTCCCTTCAACCCCTGCATCCCTCCCTATTTACAAAGACTTTGTTTCCATTTTTTTCATTTTCCAATATTAATTCCATTCCCTTCTTTCTTTTCCCCTACCCCTCCAACTTCCCCTTCCCCTTTGCCCCTTTTCTTCCTATTTCACATTATCTATTATAATTTTTAGTCCTTATTTACACATTCAGTTTCTCACACTAGAGAAACTATTTGGTATTTACACATGTGGGTCCTATTAATTTCACTTAAGAGTATGGCCTCAATGTGCATCCATTTAACTATAAATGTCTCTAATTTCTCATTTTTGATGGCTGAGTAGTGCTCCATTTTATTTAAAAAACACATTTTCTTGACCCATTCTCCAGTTGATGGGCATTTGGGCTGTTTCCAAGTTTTAGCTATTACAAATTGTGCTGCTATGAACATGGGGGCACATATATCACTGTGGTATGATTCTTTTAATTTTGGGGGGAAGACACCCAGTAGGAGAATAGCTGGGTCAAATGGGACTTCCAGTCCTAGTTCTTTGAACTATCCCCATAGTTATTTCCACAGTGCTTGCCCCAGTCTACACTCCCACCAGCAGTGGAGCAGTGTTCCTCTTTCCCCACAGCCCTGCCAGCATTTGTTATTGGTTGATTTCATGATAGCAGCCATTCTTTCTGGGGTGAGGTGGAATCTCAGCATTCTTTTCATTTGCATCTCTTGAATGATCAGTGATATTGAACATTTTTCTATATGTTTATTTGCCACTTCTACATCTTTGTCTGAGAAATGTCTCTTCATTTCAGATGCCCATTTTTGGATTGGGTCTTTAAATTTGGGAGGTCTGATCTTTTTAAATTCTTTATAGATTCGAGATAGTAGACCTTTGTCTGAGGAAGAGCAGGTGAAGATTTTTTCCCACATTGTGGGTTGTCTCTTCACACTGCTGGTGGTTTCTCTTGCTGTGCTGAAGCTTTTTAGTAAGAAGAGATCCCACTTGTTGACTGTTTGCGCTAGTTCACAGGCAATTGAGGGTTTTTTCATAAAGTCTTTTCCTAACCCAATGTCTTGAAGAGTTCTACCTAACCTTTGTTCCAACTGGTTCAGCTTTTCTATTTTAATATTTAGATCTTTAATCTATTTCAATTTTAGTTTAGTTCATGGAGAGAGGTATAGGTCTAGTTTTAGTCTTTGGCAAGTTGAAACCCAATTTTTCCAGCACCATTTATTAAAGAGGCTATCTTTCCTCCAGTGAGGGTGTTTGGCTCCTTTGTTAAAGATGAGGTGGCTGAATGTGTCTGGAGTTGTTTCTGCATCTTCTAATCTGTTCCACTGATCTTCAGGTCTGTTTCTTTGCCAGTCCAATGCTGTTTTTATCACAGTAGCTTTGTAGTATAGTTTCAAGTTGGGGTTTGTAACACCCCTGCCATGTCTCTGTTACCTAAAATTGCTTTTGATATTCTGGGTCTCTTCTGCTTCCAAATGAATTTTTAGATTGTTTTCTCAAGGTCCATGAAGTATGCTGCTGGGATTTCATTTGAGATTGCATTAAATCTATATAGCTATTTTGGAAGTATGGCCATAATATTCACTATATTGATCCTTCCTACCTAGAAGTAAGGGATGTCTCCATTTTCTGATATCCCCTTCAATCTCTTTTTTCAAAGTGCTATAGTTTTCTGAGAATAGGTCTTTGATTTCTTTTGTTAGGTTGATTCCTAGGTATTTCAATTTTTTGGATGCTATTGCGAAAGGAATTGTTTGCCCTATTTCTCTCTCAGTGAGTCTGCCATTCGTGTAGAGGAAAGCTATTGATTTTTGTGTGTTGACCTTGTATCCAGCTACTTTACTGAATTTGGTTATTAAGTCTAGAAGACTTTTGTTGGAATTCTTGGGGTCTTCTATATATAGTATCATGTCATCTGCAAATAATGACAATTTGACTTCATTTCCTATCTTTATTCCTTTTATTTCTTTCTCTTGTATAATTGCCATGGCTAATGTTTTCAAAACTATATTGAAGACTAATGGTGATAGCGGACATCCTTGTCTTGTTCCTGATTTTAGTGTGAAGGATTTCAGTTTTTGAGCATTTAGTATGATACTGGGTGTTGGATTTTCATAGATGACTTTTATCAGATTGAGGTAGAGACTGTCTATTCCAATTTTTTGTAGGGTTTTTGTCATAAATGCGTATTGGATTTTGTCAAATTCCTATTACACATATTCATTCTTTTAGATAAGGCATTTTGAATTTAAATTTTTTTTTTAAAGACAAGAATATTCTCCTAACATGTCATCACTAGTTTATTTACCCCAAAGGGAAGCCTTATCTCTTCACATGTTTCAGCTATGTTATTTACAACCTGACTGTTCATTCCTTCTACTGGTAGCTGCTGAGCCTAATCTGGACCAATTCTTGCAAACCAATCATGTAAATCAACCCTCAGAATAAGTATAAGGTTTGAAACATAATTTTCATTGATGAACTATTCCCAATTTAAACCTCAGAATTGCACCTACTAGCTATTAGACCATGTGTAAACTCTTCAGCCTCTGTTTTATTCGAAATTTCAGAAGGAATTAATACACATTCTTCATATGGTTTTGCTGAAAGTTAAATAAGTTTCTCAATGACAAATCATTAGAATAATATTTAACTCAAAATAAGCCCTGGTTTAATTTAGTTAGTACTGCATCCTTATGTAATCAATACTAAATAGTTACTGTATTCCTCTTTAAAGTTCACAGTGGATACAGACATACCATGTGCTGAATGTCTTGAGTTTTCCAGTTTATTTATTATACCTCTATTTGATTCTAGTTTTGGTTCTTTCATTAAAAAAAAAATACTACATGTGTGTTTGCTTTATATTCTATTCACTTTGTCTACTTGTGACCCTAGATCTTCTGAGAAGCCATGGCCCTGAGAACTAATTACTTGAATAATTCCTGATAGTTTTTCTAATTTAAAAACATTTCTTACCTTCAGATATTAAGGCAATGATTTGTTATACGTCAAGTCAGTTTTCAGGTTTGTCAATTTCTATACTAATTATCTTCCCTGATTTTCAATTGTTTTTCAACATTGTCATACTTTTATTTCCTCTGCTTATTCTGAACATTGTTACTATTAAATTGTAATATAAATGATACACCAATAACCTTCATTACCGTATGAGTTTGCATTGTGGTGTTTTTAAAGTTATGATTATTTGAACAGCAAATGACAGAAAACTGAAGTGAAATTCTTAATAAATATAATATATTCTTTTATTTGCAAGAAGTATACGTTCCCCATGTTGGTTAAGTTGGTTAAAGTTGTCAAGGATCTCACTTGTTATTTGTCTTTTCATTCTGTAACCCATAGTGTGCCTTTCATATATTAGCATTATCTTTAGAGAAGATACATGGTTAAAGAAAATATATTTTTATTGTATATGTGATTCCCTTCCCAGAAGTCCCCCAACAAATATTAATTAATGTCTTATTGACCACAGCTAAGTCATTCCTCAAGTGTGCTTATTCTTAAACCTGCGATGTGTAATTAGATAACTTAAGTTTACATAAACAAAACAAAATTTGTTTTGAATATGAGGAAGAGGAATGGACAAATGATCCTAATCTGCACTTGGACAGTTTCCATTACTCATGACACATAATAAATCAACAAAAATGTACTGGCTTCTAATCTCTTTTTTTAAACCTCTCACGTTCACTTTGCGTCAGAAATTTGGGGTCAGCTGGATGATTCTGACTCAAGTGGTTTTGGTTAGACAAGAGTCTCTCTGTCTCCTTCTCCCTTTTTTTTTTTTTTTTTTTTTGGTACTGGGGATCAAACTCCAGTCCTTGCACTTGCGCAGCAGGAGGCAAAACCACTGAGCTAAATCCCCGGCCCTCCTTCTTCTCCTCCTCTCCTCCTCCTCCTCCTTCCTTTTTCTTCTTCTTCTTCCTCTTCCTCGTCCTCATCTTCCTCTTCCTCCTCCCCCTTCTCCTCTTTTTCCTTCATTTCTCTCTTTCTCTTTCTCTCTCTCCACCTCTCCCCCTCCCGTAACCCATGAAATTTCTTCCTCTCTCTTTATATAAGTTTACAGCTTGTCCCTGTGGTTTCTCCATCCATGCTACTTTGGGATTCTTATAGCATGGCAGCCTCAACAACTAGATTTCATTCACAGAAACCTAAGTCTCCAAAGATGAATGTCTCAGCTAACAAGATGTATGAGACAGCCTTTTAAGACGAGTCTCAAAAGTTTTATACCTTTGTTTGCCCACTTTTTTGAATACAGGTGAGTCATCAGTCTGCCCATCCTTTTTTTTTTTAAACTTGGCACATTTTATTTTATTTATTAATTTTGTCAGTACACGTTAGTTATATAATATGCTGACATTCATTCTTGGGAATATGTAACTTTACATAATATATCTTCGTTATTATTTTTTCCCCATTCCCCTGCCCTCCCTTCAACCCCTTCACCCCTCCCTATTTACAAAGACCATCAACTGGAGACTGGATAAATAAAATGTGGGGTTTTTTTATGAAATAGAGTACTCCTCATCCATAATGAATGAGAAATTAGAGACATTTTTAGCTAAATGGATGTACGTTGAGGTCATACTCTTAAGTGAAATAAACAGGACACACACATGTAAATACCAAATAGTTTCTCTGGTGTGAGAAACTGAAAGTGTAAATAAGGATCAAAATGTATAATAGATAATGTGAAATAGGAATAAATGGTTCAAAAGGGAAGGGGAAGAAAGAGGGATGGGGAAAGGAAAGAAGGGAAAGAAAGAAATATGAGAAAAGGAAAAAATGGAAACAAAGTCATTTTAGATATACATAGTGACAACTTTCATCATAGGGAATTTGTAACCATACATGTTATATCTTGCTTCCTCTTTCTTTCCAATGAGAGAGTTCAAATGTTCTAGAAAAGTACATTAGATGTGACACATTGTGTTGCCATCTTGAGAAATACCATTTAACACAGAGAAGATAAAAGAAGGTAAGCATTTCTATTGTTTGTTTTAGTACAGAAATTATTCTGCTTGTTCTGCATAAATATATTGTAGCCTATATGAGTTTCAGCAAAAATTCATGATTAGAAATTGTCTTGGTGAGTTATTTGTAGAAAACCCCTTCAGGAAGTTATAAGCCCTTGGGTGAAGGGATATTATGCATATTTATTGAGAAAGAGAGAAAAAAGATGGTTAAAAAACAGGAAAAGAAGAGGAACGTTTTAGAAATGGAAATAGAAATTTTACAAATGCCAAATAACATTTTTCCACTGTTGGCTCTCCGTGAGCCACCATCAGTGTTGTGGAATGTTTATGAACATGTCTCTGGAGGGCCAGAGATACAACCAGCCTCTTACTACTGTTTGTGTTTGAGTCCTTTGGCCATTAGAGCATCTTTCCAACAACTGCACCTGTGACAAACTGCCTGAAGCTGAGTTTTTGTGTAATTTAAGAGATTTTTCTTCTTGATGTTCTAACAAAAGTACCTCTGAGCTCTGCACACATTTTAAAAATAAATTAGCAGTGTTAAAAATACAATATGGCTTGATAAAGGAAGAAAAGAAGTTTGTGATTTCATTAGTTTGCTCAAACAGATACCATATTGGGTGACATAAACAACAATCTTTATTTCTCATATTTGGGCTGGAGATGTGAGATCAGGATGCCAACATGGTCAGGTTCTAGAGAACACCCACTTCCTGTCATATGGACAGTCACCTTCTCACTGCATCCTCACAAAGCCCAGAGATATTTCTATTTATATTATTCTCTTTTAAAGGAACCAAAAGCACTAATATCATCGGTGTCATCAGGGGGGTGATGCTATCCTGATATTTCATGCAGACCCATTTACCACACAGAGACTTTACCTCTAGACATCACCATCATATGAATTTGGATCTCAACCTATGAACTTCAAATGGAACATTCAGTCCACAGCAATGGCTATGTTTTAAGGATCTTACATATTATTTTTTTTGGCCTAGACTTAAAATAATTCTTAAAGTAGGGAGTGCTGTGCTCAATTTGGTGTAAGGAATGGCTCAAAGAATGAGGGATATCACAAGAAGGCTCCTCAAGGACTTGAAATAGTTGAAAGAATTGGGAAAGGAAGTCTAAGTTGATAGAGATATGCAAACAAGTAGAGGATTTAACACAGGCAGAATAATAAAAGTGACTTGGCGACCAACTGATGTGAAGTTGAATGAAGACACACCAAACATGTTTAATTTGCCAATTTTGGACACTTGAATGGATAATAACACCAATGGCTTCATAATGAAATAGTAAACACAAGAAACTTTAAAGATTAATTTAATTTGGTCTTTTTATTTTGCTTAATTGGTCGTGTCTATTCTGCATAGGTGGGGCTTCAAAGTGTGGGTGGGTATGTACCTCGGTGGGACTTAATATTAGCCCATGCAGGCCATGGGTTCAATCTTCATCATCCCCTGCCTAATAGTTCAATAGTAAAAATGGAACTACAAGATTCAGTAATAGGAATAGAGCAGGAAGAAAGGGAGAAAGAATAATCAGTTAGGTAAAGGGGGAAAATTAAAATTGCATTCTATAGTGAAGGCCAGTATTGTCATAAAATATTAAATTAAATAGAATGAAGTCACTGGATGTGCATTTTCTACTGTATTAAATAAGAAATATAAAGGTGCATCACAAATTGGAAATGAAAGAGAATTGAGTGGTTTTGTGGACCCTTTAACAAAGTCAGTTTATAGTGGAGAGAAATGAGGGCAGCAGCTTGCAAGGAAGGCAGTATTTCTGAAGTGTGAGTGTAATTGTGTGTTTTGAAGACACATTTGTAGACTGAAGTTAAGAATGATTGTCATTAGAACAGTTGGAAAAAGTGAACTTGAACAGAAGAGGGATCAGTTTGTCCTTAGGGAAAAGAGAGATAGAAAACTATAAATATTGTTGAAGAAGACAGATGGACTGTAAATGGTTTGATGAGTATGATTGACATGGAAAACATTTCTGAGACTTGAAGAGAATATAACATACATCCTACTGGATAATGTCTACTTCAAACACAAGTGAAGGGCCACATGACCAACCCAGGCGAGGACTTAGATTGAACAAAAAATAACTGTAGGAAGTGTTGAAAATAAATCATTATTTCCTGGCATCTCTGAAATAATGTCAAAGGGTAAAAAACGGTTTAACTGCTTTAAATTTGTAAAACATTTTGAATTCCATCATTATCAATATTGTACCCTTGAATCACAAATTATTTCCTTAAAATCTTCCTTCATTGTAATCTGAACACCTATTTTTGTTAAGCCACTGTTCTTTCTCTTCTCTCTTGAGCAGATAAAGCCCCTCCTAACAATATTCAATAATTTATGTGTATATTTATCTCTATTTTCCCTAAATACATTATGCTCTTTTCTGTGTGTCTTTATTTCTTACTTTAGAATTACATCACAAAAGCCTAAAGGCACAGCTGACACGAAATAGAACCTCACTAGAGGTGAGTGAGAATGGAGAATAGTAATACAGGAACAAGAATCTTTCTTGAACATAAAGGAAGGAAGGAGACTGAAAACACACAAATGTATATAGTTTCACTTTGTCACAGTTGGGAAAAGAAGGCAACATTGTAAATGACTTGTTTATAACTTTCTTCTAGAGTTGCTAAAATACTAATGATTCTTCAAGGGAATTTAAAGTCTATATTGTTCATAACTTGAGCATATGTGTTCTTAGAATCAATTACTAATATATTACCTCTTAATAACCTCTCAAAATCACCTCAGAAGTTCTACCACTTTTCATATATTCTATGTAGACCACAAAATTTCTAACCTCATGAAGGTGGTTGTAAAATTACATCATTCACCACAGTAATAATTGCTTCTTAAGTATATGACATGTGCTAGACTCTTCTAAGCATTTAGGGCTTGTATTTCCTCATACAGATGGGAAAATTACAGTCCAAAAGTCAATTAAAAGAAATTAAATCCAAGTAGCATTGATCTTTATTGGCAACACAGGTATACAGTAGAACAAATAATGCTCCCTTCACCCCAACTTGCTTGTAACTCAATCTCAAATTTCTATAAATATAACACCTTATATGCCAAAAAGGGAGTTTGTACAGGATTAAGGCTCTTGATATGGGGAAATTATCACAAATTTTTCAAATTGGGCTCAGTGTAATCACAAAAATACTTATAAGAGGAGACTCAGAGTCAGAGAAGAAGATGTGAGTTTTAAACCAGAAATCAGAGCGATGAGGCCTTAAGCCAAGGAATGCAGGACACCTATAAAAGCTGGAAAGGAACAGGTTCTCCCTAAAGACTCCCAAAGAAGTGCAGCTCTACTGGCATTTTGATTTTAGCCTGTAATACCCTTTTGGTAGTTCTTACTTCTGAAATGGTAAGTTAATAAATTTGCATTTTTAAAATCTACTAACTTCATGTAATTTATTATAACTATAATAGGAAACTAAATAAAAAACAGGAATATCAAAAGTAGTAAAGGTTGTCAGCAGTAGTGAGGAAGGAAATGAGCACCAAACCAAAAGATTTAGCTTTGCTTTTAGGAGACATAATTTTTCATTTCTCTGATCCTTCCTTAATTATTTTATAAATGAAAAAATTGCATAAAATTAATATTAATTATAGCATTGTTGTGTAAATTATTTACATATTAATTATTTTATATGGAGCTCAGTAAATAATTGATGGAATATAAAAAGGTATATGTGCCCTCAAAAATCATACACCATCACTCTACGCTTGGAAAAACTGTGAATTTCTGAAATGATGCTGACTTATACACAAGTTTTGATTGCCTGCCCTATGTCTTTTAAAATTCTGCTTCTACTTACATAATCTTATAATCTTGGAAAGAATAAAGGAATGTTCATAAAAATGAAGTAGAGAGAAATGCAAATAGGCAACAACAAAGCAGAGAAGGCACCATTCCAGAGAGAGCGAATACATTCTGAAAGTTGAAATTCAGAGAACAGAAAATGGAAGAAAGACCAGCTCATTTGCAATTTTCACATGTAAAGAAAGTGATTGTGTGCAAACAAAAAAAAAGTCTCCAATGGGGCTGTGGAAAAGGGACCAAGAGAAAGCCTATCTTTGCAGCAAAGTAAAATAGAGCTTGGCGTAGTGATACTGCTGGTGCTCTTATAGAAAGACCATTGAGAAAATGAAATCTGGATAAGGTCTTGATATGCAAATGACAGTATTTCCTGGCCCCTTATGGTATCCACCATGCCAGCTAAATCCTTGTGATCCATTTTACTTAACTTTGTGATAGTATTTTAACAAGTAATGCTATCTTTTTACATATATATATTTAGTCCCACTAAAAGGAATTAATAACACCTTATTTTGATTTCCTAACTTATAGATGTTTGAGTGATTTTATACCTACATGTTTGAATGATTGAAGTAAACCCATAATACATATAACACATCTTCTGCCTCTAATTGTGACAAATATTCATTATATATTTAGTCAGTAAAATTACAATTTTTTCTTTCATAGTAATGAATTGTAATGAGGTCATTATTGATTATTTTAAATCCGTTTTGCCTCTATTTTAAGTTCTGACATAAAAATTTTTACTTTTGACATTTTAAAAAGATTATTTGTTTATTCAATCAATAAACAAATATTAGAACACCAAATGGCAGGCACAATTCCAGGCCCTGGGATAAAATAGCAAATGAGATAAACAATGTTGCTACTTGCAAAGAGCTTGCATTCTATTAGGATGTATAGACAAAAATATACTAAAAATAAATAAGGCAGCATCAGATAGTGAGAGGTAATAATATAATGGACTGCTATACTAAAAAGTGATTAAATGATTAGGAAGGACATTTAAGTGACACGAAGGTACTGTATATGTGCCACTGTAAGGAAGAGCCTTCCAGGCTACAGGACCAGCTGATGTGAGTTCTGACAGTGGAGCCTTGAGATGTTACAGAGTGAAACAAAGACCAGCGTGGATGAACTGTGATGAATGAGAGAAAGGGAGGGATTTAGGGTAAGAAGTACAGTTATGTAGGGGCCAGATTATTTAGTCTAGAACAATGAACCTGGATTTCATTCTCTGTGTATTGACTGTAAATTTATTATAAGCATTTTCCAACTTAACTGAAGAATCTCCTAAAATACAATTTTAATGGATTCACATTTTCTGTCATATGGATGTGCTAAGATTCAATTAATCATTCCATTATTATTGGACACTTAGGTTATAAGACTTGGCCATGATTCAACTTAAACCAATTAGTGAAAACAGAAAGGAAACACCTTTTTACTGCTTCAATCAAATGCCAGTTAGTAGCAATTAGTATTCACTGAAGATGACATATGATCCTGGAAATTATAATCAGGTAAGAAATATGCATTATTTTCCCTGATATAACTTATTTTGACATGTGTGAAAAATAGTACATACTAAAACTAACCTCATGCATGTTTTTAACCATCTCTAGAAAGCTATTACAAGTGTAATAAGTGACTATGCTAATACAAATAATGTCATGATTTTAAAGTGTTTTTCTTGAAACAAATAGAATATTCATTTCATAATACATATTTAAGAGGTATCAGAATAAACATAGCATGCATATTACTTGAAAGAATAATAGACAAAAGATGGCAGCATAATACAGTAATAGAGAGGGTGCTTGGTATGCTCAAAGTCATGGGTTCAATTCCAGAACCAAAAAACATTTAAAAAGTGCAGAAGGCTTTTGCACTTACAGTGAAACGAGCCCTCATTTTAAAGGAAATGTTGTATTAACATAATATGTGCCTACCATGGTGAAGAGTCCTGTCCTTGTCCTTTGTCATTGCCAAATTTGATTTGCATCTGCAGTAGTTGCCAATTGTTCATGCTTTCACCAGGATCCCCTGGAAGACATGACTTAATGTATTTCTTGCTACTGTCTCTAGAGAGTTGAATAAACCTATGGATCCTTATCAGAATATTGATTTTAGCTGTATTAAATTAAATACATAGGATCATAAAGGAAACCAATCATATTAAAATGTCATTCTTTCCTCAGTCCTGAGACTCAGATAAAGACCTAGGCTATCAGCCTTCTATCCATGATTTCTAAATTATCATAGGAGATTCTTCCAACACTTGGTGCTAGGAAATATACGTGCAATGTAGAGAATGTTCATGACAGCAGTGTGGTGTGATTCTATGAAAAAAATTATCTCTGGATGTAGTCAGTATATAGGCAATTTTTTAAAGTCTTACTTTATATTTGGGCCCAAGGAATGCCAGCCTGACCCAGTCCATTCCTTTACTTTAGTTTCTGGTTGATGTGTACAGTGGAGAGAGCCCCTTTATTTTCTTAGAAGCTGTCCCACATGAATTGGAAGGTAGCATCTGAAAGGCCATTTTGTTAGACCTGCAAGGTGCAGCAATGATAAGAAGGACTAATTTTCATTATGATTACAGCTGGTATTGAGTTCCTATAGCAGTACTTGCTTCATTGGTCCTGAGATTGGCGTACTCTGAGTCATGCCAGGATGAGGCTGCCCAGATGGTTCATGTACCACTCTGTGCAAAGATGTGCTACCCTCTTGCCCACATTTCCTTCCTCCTCACTCCATAGCAAAAACTTACTCCAAAAATTACACTTTTGATCCCAGGTCACATCATATATTGTCATAGACCAGCCTTTGAAGGTTTCTTACTTGATCTTGTTTTGGGGATTGAGTAGTAATTGGAACTGTTGTTAACTTCTGACCCCTTCTCAGATCAGAAAGCAATGTCTGTTCTTCTGTCTCATTATCCTACACTGAACTCCTCCTCCTCTCCTAGAGACCAATTTTTATTCCTACTTCCTATAGTTATTGGTCACATACTCCTCTCAAAATTCAAGAAGCAAACAGACTCAAAACTAATTTTTCATGACTAGCTTTAATAACCACATATGAGTTTTATATTTTCTTTGAGCTTTACTTCACATGAAATCATCAACTGTGATATTATATGCCAGCTCTCCTCAGGCATAGTTTCTAATATACTGATGCCTGTGTGCATATTAGTGAGAGGACAGATGCCACGTTTGAATTGCTATGTAAATATCTACTATTAGAATTTAAGGACTGAAATAGATGAATATTCATGAAGAATTTTCTTCTTTATAGGTATATATATATATATGATTGTAAAAGGATATACTCATATTTTTTTCTGGATATCTCTCTGAGTACCTCTAGGAGTGCATTAGAGAACCAGTGTGCTTCCAAATTATTCTGATAGGAAAATAACTGAGATGGCAAACTAAAGGAGAACAGAGATTCTGACATAAAGTCAGAAGTAAACCAGGTCCTTGGAGTCAGATATCCTGAGGTGTCCTTCATCTGGTACCTACTGCATATTCTCAGATAGTTGCCCACAATGTCAAGTTTCTAATCTGTAAACAAGTATACAGATGATTATTTGTGGATTAAATACTTGGCACAATGTAGGGGATCAATATATGTGATCGATACATGGAAAGTTCCTTCTCCTTCTCCAATCAGCAAGAGTTACTTTTTAAAAATACCTGTAATACTTAGTAATCAAATTTATATAGATCCTTAAAAACAGGACCTTCGTTGAGTACTTAATATACAAGTGCTGCCTTTCTCAGTGTTTTAAAATGTTTACGTTATTTAATGTTTATGAGACAGCTATTTCTGCTATTTGTACTTTACAAGTGAATCAAATGAAGCATAGAGCTAGTAACATGCTAAGGATTTCATAAGCAACAATCATAAGTAGATGAACTAAGATTTGAGTCCCAGAACTTGGCTTGAGGACACATGTACTCTTTTTTTGTATGCCAAAATGCCTCTTATGAAGGAGGCAGAAATATGATAGTTGGGAAAGATGCAGAACACAGAGAGAATTTCTGACAGATTCAGTTTGGGAGAATTAAGAGGAAGTAAAATAGTCTTTTACTGGAGAAGAATAGATAGTGAGTCAGCATTATACAAGAATCAGAGATGTGTGAAAAAGACCTTGGATGCTCTCTTTGCAATACTCGGACAAGAAACTAGTGGATCTCAAAGGATTCCTTATTGCTCCACCTAGAGGGCTACCAAGTTCAGTTTTCTACAAAATTAGTGGCTTCATCCTGGCATGCAACATCCTATGAGTTTGATTACTCAGATGTCTGTTAGTCAACAGGTGCAGAGTACTTGATTTTTTTTCAGACATTCTGTAAGCAAGCAACACTTTCTAACAGAAATTACCAATGTTATGCAGCCTGCTCATTTTCTCCTGAGCATATTTCTTTTTGTCAAATTTACCCCACATGAAGGGATTCAAAGTTAGAGTAGCAAGGGAATGAGTCTCACTCTATGGGATGGTGGGAAACTGGAAACAGCCTCCATTCTCTGCTTGTTGACTTCAATCAGAAAGATTATTTACTAGACCTTACCATATCACATTGGAGAATTTGTCCCAACCTCTCATATGACAGATAGCATCCATGAAATTATCCACCATGAGAACTTAGCAGTAAAAGGGAATAGGAGACTTATGTTTCACCATTGAGTAGCTGAAATGAAATGCTTCTGTTAGGAAGTACATGACAATGATGATAACATTTATATTTCCATTTCCAGTACAAAAATCATTTCCTCACCTATTGTCGTGTTTGTATCTTCAGGGTACAAATAATCTATATATTACAGCTGAGAGGACTAGGAAGGACTGTGAGCCTTTTCTTAGCTTGACTCTAAATTCAAGAATCAGTACTACAGATCAAACCTTAGATCATGTATCTAAAAGTACTGGGCAATTAATTCAGAACTGTTAATTCTAAGTACAAGCTTAGAGTTCAGTCCCAGATGAGTAGAAATTGTGTGTGTAGAATTATAATATTAGGTAAACATAGCCAAGATACATATAAATTATAACTAGTCAGGGCAAATTTCACCTTATAGCAAATATGCAGGCAGAGTGAGCCAAGGCTAGGGAATTTAATATAGAGTATACTTGGATTTTGTTTAGAATGATTGTGCTATCAGCATGATTTTTCCTTCTTGGCAGATTGATTAATATCTTTTATTACCAAGATAATCTGGTTGCAATCCAATTAAATCAGAGTAGCGAGAATAACCTGTTTTGCCCCAAACCTAATGTTCTTGTGTTTTGCCTACAACTTTTCAGTTATTTTGGAGTCATTGTAAAGCTTGCCTCTAAATGGACATTTTATATATCAAAAATTTATACATCTCCTTCGCTAAGTGGCCATTTTGGCCCCAAAAGGTCTTCACACACACAAATTGAGCTTGAAGCTAAGGTCAATGCTGTGGACAATACTCTTATATGGTCTTAAGAAACTGACAGCACTGCCATACTTTGGGATATATTTCCTTTGCCACAAATAGATTTTTTTGTCAGTAATAAAACCATTACCAAAAACCACTAACACTATGGTCTGAGAAATATTGATCTCATACATTAACTTTATTATTGGACATTGTGAAGGCTTTTTTGGTTTAATGATTCATGACTAGAAATTGGGCATTATATAATTTAATCTTCAAGATTTCACCATGTATAAACAATAATTCTTTTTGTATACATTTCTCTACTGGATTTGAATAGATTAACACTTTTTACATGAAGAATTGGTCAGGAAAATAACAAGTGACTCACATTTTACATTAGTTAGTTTATCTTTAAAATTTTTTATGGTATATTTTCTCTGCCATCAGTCAAATATTAAACTACCATGTATATTGACAAAGGAAACAAAAAATGCATTGTTCACTAACTCATATATTCATTGAGCTATCACTTTATATGTAATAATATATACATTGTGCATGCACATTATTTGCATTGTTATGTTTGTTAAAGGCATATTTCACTTTTGTTGAAAGAATTTTCTCTCTAAAATCTCTATAACTGGTTCACTGGGTTTTACTGTACATATTTGGAAGTTGTATACATTTTAGCTTGACATTATTGTTTAAAAAGAAGTTAAATTAAATACTAGACCATTACTTTTCAGTTAAATCTTTATTTTCCTTCTATATTTGGTACTCAGACAAGCTTTTTCTTTTCTCTGAGTGACTCAGACCACAGGAGTTTTATAAATTTCCATTCTGTTATGATATTTTGAAATTCATCCATTAACAAATTAACAGTTCCTCTATTGTTTGGTAGACAGAATTAAAGGATTGGTTTCTAGCTCTGCATTGAATTTTATACCCTACTGCAATTAAATATCAGAAGTCTCACTATTGATGTATCCAAATAAGTATTTGAAAATAACATAAAATTATGTATTTATATTTGTCAGACTGTTCTCAGATATCACTGTTCTTTGGTGAAGAAAATGTGTGATTTAAATGAACTGGATCAGTACATTATCATTTGAACTCTATTTTCTATTTGCTCTTTGCATTTCTACACTGCCTGGCATATCATAGCCAGCTCCCTGTTTCCCTGAACGCAGAGAGTTAGCCATCTTGTAACAGATACAGTACTAACCTAAGTACTAGTCCCAAATTATTCTGATCCAAGACCCTTCACTGCCAAATTTTAAAAGCCGGAATGATAAATCTCATTTAAACTTTCATATATCCTGTTTTGTCTTTTTTGTTTTAAGGCAAGAGCAGAAGTAAGTGCTTCGATATAGTGATCCTTTTAAATAAGCTTTATCAGATGGAGAAATTTAATAATTGGAATGATTTGAAGGGCATCATCTACTTTCCCCTTTTTTGCAATCTTTTTACCTAGGGAAGCATCTTCAACTGATTTGAAAGTGCTAAAATTCTACAATTACTACAGCTTTACTCCTTTAACCTCTGTTAAATGCAAATTTCCGTGGCAGAATAATAATTAAGGAGATTAGTGTTGATAAGCTCCTCAGAGTATTTCTCCAATAAAGATTTTTATGAAGGGAAGAGAGAAAATATAATTCAAGGAATAAAATAAATATGAAATGAAGACAGACTTCACCTACTTCTCTTTCCTCCTAGGATTGGCTAATAAGCTAAAACACACAGCCTTATACACCAGAGCTTGTTACCTCTGGATCATGAGGCAAAGGACATGGTTCCCAATTAGATGGCCATAACCTGAACTGGAATTTCTCACCTACTGCATTACACATCAGTATACTCACATAAAAGAGCATATACTTTCAGAACCTCAGAAAATGCTGTGTTCAGAAATAAATGTCTAACAAATTAAAATATGTGGACAGTAACCTAATTTTGAACCACACACAGAAAGCCACATATGCAGACATGCACACACACTCAGAATCATCACTGTACATCTTCTTGAAATTTTTCTAATATAAAACATAATATGATGTTCATTGGAATATATCTATCATGAGATTGCTTTTAAAGAGAGTTAATAATCAAAAATAATATAAAAATATTTTAAAAATAAAAGAACCTGGCAAATATATATTTATTTGGGGCCTAGAAATAAATATGTATTTATCTAGCACAGTCTAAGGGTACAAACATCATTCTCCAGGTTGGGTCAAGTCTCATAATTTAGAAGCCATCATTTTCTGGTGAAATGTACTTTGGCACATAATTTTCATTGACTAAACACTAATCATCCCTCATTTCTTCCTAACCAAAAGAAACACTAATTTTTTAGAGAAAGACAATAAATGCAGTCACAAGATATGATGAGATCAATCAAATATATTTAAAAGTTAAATGTACATGTATTATTAAGCATAGCTATTGAACTCCTAGGTATTTACCCAAGAGAAATGAATGTCTGTACAAAATCTTGTTCATCAATTTAGGAATTTTATTTATACTGGTCACAAAAGTAATTCAAAAAGCCCATCAAATAGTAATATAATTGGGCCAGGGATTTAGCTCAGTGGTTTCACCGCCTGCTGTGCAAATAGTAATATAATTATTACTTAGTAAGATTGTCACTTATCCATATTGTAGCATAGTACACAAAATTACAAAAGTAATATAATGCAATAATGTGGATTCATCTCAAAAACATGTTGAATGAAAGAAAAAAACCCAATAGTCTACATATTGTAAATGTGATGTGACAGAGGTCTGGTAGATGAGACACAAAAAAGAGCATCCCATGTGGTGTGGTGGAATGGGCCCCAGTATGGTTTTTGCTTTCATAATAAATACTTTCAATATGAGTTTGTGTTTTTTTTGGGGGGGGGGGTTGGTACCAGGGATAGAACTTGGGTCCTTGTGCTTGCACAGCAGGCAGTGAAACCACTGAGCTAAATCCAAGGACGAGATGAAGCCAGCCTCTATTGGTTTAAATTTCCCTAATAACAGACCCTATGACAAAAATTTAAGCAGGTAGATTATTGATAAATGGTCCTAAAAATTCCAATGTAAAAAAAGGAAATCTGGTATTTACACGTAATGGAGTATTACTGTGCCATAAAGAAAGATAAACTTGAGTCATTTTTAGGAAAATAGATGCACCTTAAGATCACAATGTTAAGTGAAGTAAATCAGACACATAAGCTTAAATAATAAATAGTTTCTCTTATATAACAGCCCCAAATTATGAAGAACAAAATAAAATTTAGATAATAGGAAGTAGTGAGAAAGATCTTTCTCACATGAGAAGCGAATCAAGAGATGGAGGGAGAGAAAAGGGATTAAGATGTGTTTTGTACATGTACCAGTTTCACACAAGGAATGTAAACATTATGTATTGCAAACATGTAGTAATGAAAATAAATACTTTTTTTAAAAAAAAGTCAGACAAAGTGAGAGAGGGAAGAAAATAGAATCAATAAATGTACTGTGTTGAGTTGGTCATCACTGTGTACAACTGGGGCTCACTGGCACTGGATTGAAGGAATTAGAATGAATCTAAGAATTTTTCCTTAAATGACATGAGACTAAGGCAATGTTCTCCACTAGCTGAAAAGTTCTGGCACCTCCATGATGCATCTGCCATCCTAAAGAATGAACATCAAGCTTTCCAAAAACTGAGGCAAAGGAAAGCACAACCATGAGCACTTGATGTGGGCCTGTGTCCTTCACCTTTGTATGGGAAAACTGTCAGACTAAGGAGATAAGTCACAGGGCATGAAATGTCTCTCTTCTGTTTTTCTTTATTGTAATATAGCAACTAAAAAGGAGTAACTTATATACAATATTTTGAATGACTATGGATTTCTCTAGAACTATGGTGATTAGAATACAAAGAAATACTATCTCCAAAGTGATGCAGGAATAAGATGCTACATACAGAGCTATATTTTTTAAGAATGAAGGGGAAAAGAAGTTTTAGGAAAGAAGAAAACATTAGCGCATTTAAGAAAACCTGAAGGGATTTGTCTTGAATTGACTAGCACTAAAACAACTGTTAAATGGATTTCTTCAAATAGAGGGAAATGACTAGTAGAGACAAATTTATATATATTCAGCAATAAATGAAGAATCTTCAGAAATGGTAAATATGTGAGAAAGTATGAAACACAATTTTTCTTAGTTCATTTAAAAAGCATGATTGCTTATAATGTTATAATTTTCTCTTATGGCATTTCTCATAGAAGTAATTTTAGATATATATGTATACATATGATCATCATTAGTAAAAATTTAAGGTATAATAAGTTTCTGAAAACTACACAGTATGAAATTTTAAAAGATGATAAAAGTTTAAGGATTTATTAGTCTCTCTACAAATCAAAGATACATTGTTAAAAGTCCAATACACACCTTGAATGGGAACTGTCAAAAATATTCAAAAATTCCAAAAGAAGACAGAAAGATCAGATACACTGGAGAATAACAAAGGAATAAACTGAATTTAAAATATAAAATGGTAAACTTACTTTATTATTTATTTATTTACTATAAGTTATTTATATTATTTATTGTAAATTGTTAATGAGATACAGACCAGTTAAATCAGCAGAAAATACATGATAGGTAAATAAAAAATAAAGGCAAGCAATTGTATTAGTCAGTTTTCTGTTGCTTGGACAAAGATCTGATACAGTTAAATAGAAGAGGTTTATTCTGCCTCGTACTCTCAGAGGGTTTAGTCTAAGGGTGCATGGTCAGCTGTCTCCAAGGCAAAAATGGCATGGTGGCAGGATATGATGGAGGTCAGCTGTTCACCCTATGGCAGCCAGGAAGGAGGAAGAGAAGGAGAGGAGAAAGAGGAAGAGAGGGAGAGAGGGAGAGAAGAAGAGAGATAGAGAGAGGAGAAAGGGAGAGAGGGAGAGAGGAAAAGAGAGAGGAAGGAGGATGAAGAGGAAGAAGAAGGAGGAGGAGGACGAGGACGAGGAGGGGGAGGAGAAGATCCACTTCTGACCACATGAGACTTTTTTCCCATTTTTTTCGAGTACTAGGTATCGAACTCAGCACCTTGTGCTTGGAAGGTGGGCAAGGTGCCCCTGAGCTAAATCCCTGGCATGACCACATGAGACTTTTAAGGGACATTTTAGATATGAATTAGATCAATTCCACAATCTCTCCCAAAAGATTCATTCTGCACAATGCTTTTGGTGCATATATAAGAGACACCACAGTGTTAACCATTCCACCATTACTAAAATATCCAAGTCCAAAGAATCCTCTGAGATTCAAGATAAAGTCTTAGCTATGAGCCCCTATAAAAATCAACAAGAATTTTATAGTCATGCTCTTATATTTGGGTCACTGGTCCACTTCAGATCATTTTGCTTAACATATATGAGAGTGGTCTAATTCCATTATTTTCATATTACTATCTAATTCATTTAGCAAAATTTGACAAATAGTCTATCCTTTCCCCACTAAATAGTCTTGGCAACTTTGTCAAAAATCAATTGGCCACTTTACATATAAACCATAATAGATATTATTTTAAACATATGGAATTGCTTTCTTAATTTCTTGTTTATACTGCTTATTGAGGGTGTAGAGAAACATAAATAAAATGCTGATCTAAAAGTTTTAGTTCCGAAGGGAAGAATGCTTCCACAAGAAAATGCAGCAGTGACTGCAGATTATACTGAACTGGATATTAAGACTGTCATCTAGGCCACTGTGGACACCGTATATCTGAATCAGAAGACAAAAAGGGGAGTTATTATGCTGGGTGGGGTAATTTATTGTGACTCCCAGTGGGAAATCAAACAGAAATCCATCATAGAGATAACAAAGAGTGTATAGTTATATAGAATGTTCCTGGCTGGGGATGTAGCTCAGCGGTGCTATGCCTGCCTTGCAAGCACAAGGTCCTGAGCTTGAGTATGGTTTTTGTTCTAAAATAAAATGTGTAAAAAAGTAATTTGTAGGTGATCATAGGAAAATAAGAAAAAGCTTTTAAATTATTTGTGCAATAGAACAAGAATAAGATCTTGCACTTATAATTCTCACAATAGTAAATAATATGAACCTTCAGATCCATTGTTTGCCCTTCCTCTGTAAAACTTGGTGCACTAATCTCATGATCTTGGTATTCAAATGGTGTTTCCTTGGGGAGAGGAAGAAGTACTTTTGTTTTTGTTTTTGTTTTTGTACAGATAGTAGAACCCAAAGACTTTGCACTGAACTACATTTCCACATCCCCAGCCCTTTACTTTTTATTTTGAGACGATCATGCTAAATCTCTAATACACAATAGGAACAAGTCCAAGCTAAGAAAATCATCAAAGGATGAATCTGATTCACAAATATATTAAAGTCCAAGAGCATTAGGGCAAAGTATCCTGGCTGAATTAATCAATACATTAAAACAATATTTACAGTCTTTATATTATTCAAAATCTATCAAAGGATAAAAGATAACAAATAAATTAATAATGCTAATACCTCACCATGAAATCAGCTAATGATAAATTCTGTAAAAGAAAGGACAAAGAATGAGAAATTGAAGGAAAGGATTTGAAACTTTATTTTATTTATTTATTTATTTATTTTTTTGTACCAGGGATTGAACTCAATACTTTGTGCTTTCGAGGCAGCCGGCAGAATCACTGAGCTAAATCCCCAGCCCCAGGATTTGGAACTTAAAATGGGGAAGTCCTGTGTTGAGAACAGTTTTGCAAATATCTCTTTTCCTATTGGCCCATATCACTTTTCAGAATTACCTCTCCTCCTTCAAAATTGGATATAATATCACACCACAAGGTATGACCTAATGAATAGCCAGAAAGGGACCAGACACTATGACATGGAAATTTTAAAAATGTACATCAGATATGTTTCCTGTTATGTGATCTCACAAGAATTAGGAGGCAGGAGAGCTCTAGGCAAATAAATCTTCCACTATTCTCACTCCAGTGAACCACTCTGATATGAAGTCCCCCATTAAATATTTTCTTGGTGAACAAATAAATACCCAGGCAGTGCTACCCTATATTAGTTTACTGGGCATTCTCTTTTCTTTGGTTTTCAGGTAAACTTCACTTGTGTTTCTCTCAAGTAAAGTATTAGCTCCTAAATCCATTTTATGGGCTCTCTTTAAAGAACCTGAGGTTATGCCCAAATATAATTAGAAATTTAGGATGCACTGGGTAAGCACCAGATCTATATCTCAGGAATATCACAGAGGCACTTCTGATACTACTTTGGCCTTTGACTAAGATTCAAATAAAATCTTCTAAACTTATTATATTTCAGTTTGTGGCAAGAGGAAGGAAAGGAGGGAAAATAGTAGGTGGGCTTCCCCCTTTGCAATGAAAGAAAGCTTCTTCGTGAATTGTAACAACACAATTATATTTAATATTTCATTTGTAAATTGTTACTTGGCAAGCCATAGGTTCAAGAGATGCTTGGAGAGTATGCATTTAGCAGCTCTGCTCCTTTTGGTGAAAGTGTATAAGGAAAAGTTGGTCTTCATGAGAATAAGGTGGTAGAATTTACCACATTCATTAAAAGGAAGTCCAACAGAAGGGTATATGAGCAATATCACTGACCTAATATTTGCAAAAAATAATAGCTAAAATCATCAGTATTCAGCAAAAACCCAAATCATCATATTAAAACAGGTTGCTTACTCCCATGTAAGATGGATAAAAAGAAGTTGGCCTGTAGTTAATATTTACATTAACCCTCACAAAAGTCAAAGAAAAAGTGTTGAAAGAATATGCTATGACTTGTATCTAAATCTCCATCCAAAGCCTCATGCACTCATTGGTGGGGCTTGGAGGAGCTAGGTGGGTCTAGGTTGTGTGATGTTGAGATTAAGGGTATGTAATACTAAATTAGTCTATTTATTGGTTTACCATAATTCTTGGTGTGGATAATGGAAGCCCCACCCTAGGTGTGGGTAGTATCGCCCAAAAGACCTGTAGTTTAGAAGCAATAAAAGGGAAAGGAAGGGCTTGGTGCCGCTGCCTACCCCTTGCCTCCTCTGCCATGGACTGTTTCTCCTTTGCAGTGCCACTCTTATTGGAGCCAGCTGACTGGACTGAAACCTCAATAAACTGTGAACCAATATAAACTTTTCTTCCTTTAACTTGTGGGTGTCAAGTATTTTGTCTCAGCAAAGAGAAAAGTAATTAACACAACATATACATGGACTTATTTAAAATAAAAAAGTAATTACAGTGACATTTATTAAGAACAACTAGAGTCTCAAGGACAGTGAACCACATCTTATAAGTCCTAAAAGAAAATGATTGTCATGTAAGAATTATGCACCCAGTTCAATTATGATTGACGGGTATATATGATATAGACATTTTAAAAAATACATACTGGAAGAATTTATCATTTATGCATACTTGGTAAAATTTACAAATCACAAAGATACATGTGAATAGGTAGGAAATTGGTAATAGAGAAAAAATATAAGAACAATAAGCTCTGAAATCAAATGAACAAAGCTTGTTTGAAAACAATTTTAGAGAATTGTAAGTGCAGTATACTTAACGTAAGGTGAGCATTATGATTTAGTTTTGCAGACAGGAATATTTTCATTAAATGATGTTATTAAAACAATTTTAAAATGTAATTTCTTAAAATATTTTTAAATTTACTCCATTAGTTTCATTATATTGTAGGCCTTTGAGAGTTATATTAAAAATGATTTCTAAAATCAGTATATTTCCAAAAATATTTAAAATATATGGCTATCTATATTAAAGCAAATAATTGAATATTTTAATTTTTATGCTTAAAAATAAAAATAAATTACATATATTAACATACTTTAATCAGTTGGTAGTCATACCTGTTTCTAAAACTATGCCAATTATGCCATTCTGCAGAACTCATAATATGTTCATATTGTAGTTAAATTTTTCAAAGATGTTCCTATGATTATCCTCAAAAGAGCATTTTATAGTTGGTTTGTGTGAAAATGTTAACAGATTCACTGAAGATTCTCTATACATTTTTAAGTCATGACAATATTCACTCTGGATGCTGAAACCCCTATTAGGCTTTTAAAAACATTATAAAACATACCTTCAACTAGTGTCTTTTCATCTTAAATCAGAGTATGTTTCTTCAATGAATATTTTCATAAAACAAAACTCATGGGATAAGCTTCTGTATAATATTTTTGAATATCTCAAGTGAATATCAATTTTATAGCATTGAAAATAGATATTGAATATAGATGTTGAAGGTATTAAAGGCACAGATAATTAATTTATCAAATTAAAATCTAAAGAGCCACCAAAGCTATTTTCCAATTTGAGATATTACAAAACACAGACAGAATTTCTTAGTATTATAAAAAATTTGAACTCTCATTATTTGTTTAGTTTGTTTTTTTTTTTTACTGTCAGTGGAATATATATTCATGTTTTTCTGTTTGGATGGAGTTCATTGAATAGAATCTCCAAAGCACATTTTCAAGTGATTCATCATTTCATCAGATGTATCATTCATTTCTGGTATATTGTAGGATAATTTTTGTAATATTTGTAATAGTAATTTTTTAGTGCACATTAGATTTACTTACAAACAATTTATAGCTAAATTATTTCTGAAACACCAAGTATTACAAAAAAGAGACCCCTCTCAAAATAAAAGACCCTATCAAAACATGGTCAAGCAAAATAAATAGAAACTTTACAGAAATACATATGGCCAATAAATACATGATGAAATGCTCAACATTGCCAGCAATTAGAGAAAAGCAAATTAAGACAACACTGAGATTCCATTTTAACCTAGAAAGAGTGTCCATCATCAATAAATCAAATAATAACAAATGCTAGAGTGGCTACAGGGAAAAAGGATCTCTTCTATACTGTTGATGGGAATGTAAACTAGTAAAAATTTATGTAAATCAGTATGGAGAATCCTCAAAAATCTATAACTAGAAATTCCATTTGATATAGTTATTCTCCTTCTAGGTATCTTCTTGAAAGAGTTAAAGACATCATATTAAATTTTACATATATACCCTGTTTACAGCAGCACAGTGTATAATAGCTAAATCTTGGAACCATCCCCTATGTTCACCAACTGATGAATGCATAAAGAAGTAATATTTATACACAATGGAATACTACTGTGACGTAAAGAAAGATAAACATGAGTCATTTGAAGGCAAATGTATGTACCTTGATACCATGATATTTAGAGAAAAAAATCAAACACTCAAGTTTAAATATCACATGATTTCTCTTATATGAGAAACCCAAAGTAAAAATGAATAAAATAAAATATATACACTATGAAGTAAGAAGACAGACCATTCTTGAAGTTCTAGATCAAGAGATGGAGGGAGGAGGGTGGGAAAGAATATATAGGGATAAAAAAAGGAATTGGAATATATTGTGTATATGTATCAATTCTACACAATGATTACAAACATTACATACTGCAAAAAGGTACAAAAACAAAAGGAAGAGGAAGAGAGAGAGCAGGGAAGGGAGAGAGGGTAAAAAAAGGAATAGGATTGTGACATACAAGTGCCAATTTACCATAGGGAATGTAACCATTATCAGTACACACAGTACACACATGTACTGATACGCTAAAATTTAAAAATATAAATCAATTACCATATATTTAAAAAATTTAAGGTAATGATAAAAGGCTACATATATAAATACATTCAGCTTGTGTTTGTGAGTGAATTTAATACTGATTTTTCCATAACAGTTGGAGTTCATTTGTCCTAGATGTATATAAGTACAAATTATAAATTTTTATAACTTCAAGCTTTCATTTCAATTGACAGAATATCTAACTTGTTTAGGTATAATTACAATTTATGTGCACTTAAAAGCCATTTCCAAGTACATTTCTGCCCTAGAGGTTTCTTAATTTAGGGCAAATATTGTTTTTACTACAGAGCTTTCATTCACCAGAATTTATTGAAATAACTGTATTATTCATATTAAATTTTTTAACTGAAATGCCACCAGCACATTAAATGTGTCACTTTTAACTAAGTAAACATCTATATTTATGTAAAAAGTATATTAACAGATAAGCAAAAGAAACATTTAATGATGTAACTCTCTTTTAAAAACAATTGGAATAATTTACTTAAAAAATTCTTCCTGTGATAGCAGAACAAAAGTATTAACAACTATTATATCATTCCTCAAGAATGTAAGAAAAATAAAATTTAGTCAATTTAATCATCAGGTCAATTAATATAAAACAGTCATTTGATTTAAAGGAAAAGTCATGGATGACAAAAATAAAGTGTTTCAAGTTTTACCCCACTTATCTTGATTTGTCTTAATTTAACTATAAAAATTATTTATTAAAAATGTAAAATCTGGAAGAAATGTTAAACTAGGTAGATTTTAGGACAATAGATATGAGCCAATACTATCCCAGGCAAAACAAAATTCAGAGTTAAATAACACATTATAGTTGGTCTTTTACATACAGTTTGGAAGCATTTGAAAGAATATACCTTAAAGACAGAAAAATGTGACTTTAGATTTGTAATATATGTAGGCAGTATTGTGGACTTAATCTAAAATGTTTAGGATAATTGATGTGAACTACTGAAGAAATTTTCATGAGACTTAAAAAGTGTTTTTCTAAATTATATTTTGAAAAGTGAAATATATATTGCTTTAATTCAGTTGAAGAAAGCATGCTATAAAAAATTTTGAGTTCTTATCTTTCATATTTGATTTTGTGTTGTTTTCATTATATAACCTGATAAAATGCTGCTGTTAAATGTTAGGTCTTCACTTAAGATTAATGTCAATTTCTTACATGCTCATACTAATGAATTATCATTTTTTCTTTTTATTTATTGTTATACAAAAACTACTAAAACTAATAAATTCAGTACAAAATCAAAATATGAAGTATGGTAGCATTTTTGTACAAAAAAATAACCTGACTGAGCCCATACCATCGGTAAGTGTGTGCAGATCCCAGCAAGTAGTGGTGTGGACCAGAGCCATGTGGCTGTATGCAGATCCTAGCCAGGGTCCTGCCCAGACACCAGTGGCTTGGACACAGAAGCCCAAGTCAAAGGGTGGACCAGAAAAGAGCTGCATAGGCACACAAGCATCAGCCAGAGGCCTGCCCCATACCATCAGTAAGTGCGAGGAGACACTAGGCAGAAGCCTGCTCAGACACCAGGATCTGGTGTGCACAGCTCCCAGCCAAAGGCCCTCCCAAACAACAGCTACATAGAGGGGAAGGCCCCAGCCAGAGGCACACCTAGATACCATCCCAGCTGTGCACAGGCCCCAGCCAGAAGCCTGCCTAGACAACAGGTCAGCTCAGGGACCCAGAAGACAACCATTCTAAATCCAGAACTGGAACACTGGTGAGCCACAGAAAAAAAGGTTGCTTGGTGGCTTGCTGAGAATTGAAGACCATGGGATGAGCAAAATGTTGCCTCAACAAAGACACAGAAGGCTGCATCTGGTGAAATGAGAAGACACATAAATAAGTCTCAAAACCAGACTTCCAGATCACTTAAGGAAACCCCACAGGGAAACAAGATGGAACAATCTGACACTCAACCACCTGGACTCCCAAAACTGGCAACAAAAGAGGATCTGGAAAAATTGAAATCAGAAATAATTTCTCAGATAACAGCAGAGCTTGTGCCAATAGTGCAAGACATGATTAATAATTCTACAGCTGGGCTGGGGATTTAGCTCAGTGGTTCCACCATCTGCTTCGCAAGCAGAAGGACCCAAGTTTGATCCCCAGTACACCCCTCCCAAAAAATAAATAAATCTAGAGTGACACAGATAAAAAAAATAGAGGAGCTGAGGAACATAATGGAATCCCAACATGGGAAATGAATGGATTCCAAAAAAACAGTTGCAAACAGATTTCCAGAAGATTAAAAACTCCATTGAAAGTTTACACAGCAGAATGAGTGACTGTGAGGATAGAATTTCAGATGTAGAAGACAGGATTGCAATTAGTGAGCAGGAAAAGAAAAATTTCTCAAAAATAGTAAGGGACCATGAGAAATTAATCCAACAGCTTCTAGATGATGCAAAGAAGAATAACATAAGACTGATCAGAGTCAATGAAAAAGCAGTAGAGAGCACAGATGATATACAAAAAATTGTTCATACAAGTAATGGCAGAAAACTTCCCAAGTAGGGGAAAAGAATGTGACATACAGATAAGTGAGGCATACAGGACTTCAACTAGCCATAATAATAATAAAAAAAACTATACAGAGGCATATAATGGTTAAGATTACAGAAACCCAACAGAAGAACAAAACTCTACAAGCAGTTAGAGAAAAGAAACAAATCAAATATGAAGGAAAGTCCATCAGAATCACAGCAGAATTTTCAGTGCAAACCCTCAAGAAAAGAAGAACTTGGAGTGACATATTTCAAGCCCTAAGGGAAAACAACTTCCAATCCAGATGGTTGTACCCTGCAAAACTGTCTTTCCAAATTGATGGAGAAATAAGATGCTTTCATGATAAAGAGCACCTGAGGAACTTCATGAATACCAAACCAGCAGTGCAAAGAATTGTAAACCATATCCTAGGAAAAGACAATGAGAATCCCAGTCGCAGGAAGCCCAGCAGAATGAATCCATCAGACACGACAAGAAGTTAAATGCAAAGGGGGAGAATCCAACAAAAAGAAAAAGTTATGATGAGAATAAGTCAATACATATCAGTTATAACCATCAATGTTAATGGTCTCAGTTCAATAATCACAAGTAATAGATTGGCAGAATGGGTCAAGAAGCAAGATCCAACAATAGGCTGCATATAAGAAACACACTAAATTAAAGAAAAAAACCTCATAGACTGAAAGTTAATGGGTGGAAAACAATATTCCATGTGACAGGAACCCCCCCCAAAAAAAACAAGAGTATCTGTCCTATTTGCAGATCAAGTGGATTTCAAACCAATATGATTAAGAGAGAAAAAGAAGAAAAATATATCCTTGTAAAGGGAACAGTCCAAGAGGAAAAGATGACAATCATAAATATATATGCACCAAACACTAGTGCGCCCAACTATATAAAACAAATACTAATGGAAATACATGGAAAATGAAATAAGTACTAATACAATTGTAGTGAGGGACCTCAATAACTCACAAATAGATAGATCAACTAGACAAAAACTAAGAAACAAAATACTAGAGCTCGATCAAACTCTTGAACAAATAAACTTAACAGATGTTTACAGAGTGCTCCACCCCACAAAATCAGAATAATCATTTTTTTCATCTCCACATGGTTCATTTTACAAAATAGACCATATACTCACTCATAAAACATGTTCAATTAAGTGCAAAGGAACTGAAGTTATCCCCTGTATATTGTCAGACCACAGTGTGATGAAATTGAGATCAATAGCAAAAGAAACCACACTAATTTCATAAATACATGGAATTTGAACAACACACTTCTGAACAACCAGTGGGTCACAGAGAAAATTAAAGAAGAAATCAGACATTTCCTACAATTAAATGACAATAACAATACAACACATCAGAATCTATGAGACCCAATGAAATGGGAAATCATATGATGAGGGAAAATCATAGCAGTGAATACTCATATTAGGAAAACAGAGCGAGGTCAATTAAACAACCTAGAAAAAGAAGAGCAGGACAAACCCAAAGCTCATACAAGGGAGGAAATTATAAAGATCAGAGGAGAAATCAATGCAAACGAGACTAAGAGAATGATACAAAAAAATCAATGAAGCCAAGAGTTGGTTCTTCAAAAGAATAAACAAAATTGACGAACTCTTATCCAACCCAAAGAAAAGAGCCAAATCCATGCAATTAGGATTAAAAGAGTTGAAACTACAATGTACCCAGCAGAAATCTAGAGGATCACAATACCTACTTTGAGAACCTATATGCCAATAGGATGGACAACACAGAAGAAATGGACAGATTCCTAGATACATATGAATTACCAAAGTTGAATAAAGAAGACCTAAAATTTCTAAACAACTGAATTACAATCAGTGAAATTGAAAACATAATTAAAAATTTACCAACAAAGAAAAGCCCAGGTCCTGATTGATTCACTGCTGAATTCTACAAGACATTTATAGAAGAACTATTGCCACTACTCTTTAAACTTTTCAATGAAATTGAAAGGGAAGCAATACTCCCAAATTCATTCCTGGAAGCAAGTGTTACTTTGATTCCAAAACCAGGGAAAGACCCAACTAAAAAAGAGAACTACAGGCCAATCTCCTTAATGAACATAGATGCAAAAATCCTTAATAAGATACTGGCAAATAGAATGCAGAAGATCATCAAGAAGATCATGCATGCTGACCAAGTGATCCTGGTAGACCCTTGTTCAAAGGCAGACTCCAATCCTCACTTTGAGGTATGGGATGGTGCATCCATAGCAAGTGTTTTCAAGATATTGATTTTCACTATGCTTTTGATGACCACTTTATTTTGTCTTCAAAATTACCAGAAATGAGTAAATCACAGAATTTCCCCCATCTCCAGTTTTTCAATCGAATCTTTAGATAAATTAATTCATGTAAGAGTAAGTTAAGGTTTTTGAAACTAAGGTATTTTGCACAGCCATTTTGTAAGCAAAGTAAAAATTAAGAATCAGAATTAGATTTTGTATGAATGAGATATATATTATTAAATATTTAATGATAGTGCTAAGACTAATCTGAAACATTAATGAAAACAGCAAATCTCATCCCATGTTACTTATTATTAAGGTACAAGTTAATTATGTGTACAAAGAAATAGATTCCTAGGGTCACTTACTGTGCTAATACAACCTCCCACCAACCAGTCTAAAGTGCTGCAAAATAGTAAAAGCTAAGAAATATCAGTGACACCCTTTGAGAATGCTTCATAGGCATTGCAAGGAAATTAATACAGCTTCAATCTAATATCAGATGTATTTCAGACTATGTAGAAATGTCTCATTATCAATTATCCTTATCAAAACTATGATAAAGATATGGAGTCAATATTCTTTCTTTATAAACTTGTCTTCTGAGTTACTCTGTTTATTCATGAACCTGTTTATTTTCACTGTGTCTTTCAAAAGAAAAAAATCAAAGATACAAGTATGAGACAAAAGGTTCATATCAACCTTTAATGGAAAGATAAGGATTCTGACTGACTCTACAGGTATTATTATCAATAAATCTGTTACTTCTAAATAAGTTACTGGTTTATGTGTGGACATATAAAAATGGTCTTAGAAATTGCTGTAATATTTTAACCTAAGCATGAAAAAAATCAATGAAAAAATTTAAGTTTAGGGTTTTTTTTTACATTGTTGTAGAAGACATGGAAGCTATTTTTGCTCAAAGTAATCCAAATTCTGCAATACCCAACCGCCCCTAAGAATTCCCACACTTGTTTCTTTGAGCTCGGCTCCAGAATCTGGAGAATTGCTGATACCCTCAATTCTGCCAACCTCCTCTTTCCTTTCTCAAGAATATAGCCCAAGTAGGTTACCTTGGTCTGGCAGAGCTGAGCTTTCTTCCAAGACACCCAATATCCCAAGTATTGGAGGACTTCCAGGAGGCCCTCGGTGGCCGCAAGACATTCCTCATCAGTTGAAGTTGCCACCAGGA
Organism: Heterocephalus glaber; assembly: GCF_000247695.1. Next base: position 10,883,102 of record NW_004624783.1, read on the forward strand.
GGTCATCTACATACTGAAGAATAGTTGCTTGGGGAAAAGCTCTCCTTACCTCTCTTGGATCTTTGCTGAGAGCTTCTCCAAACAGAGTGGGGGAGTTCTTGAATCCCTGTGGCAACCGGGTCCATGTCAGCTGTCTCGTAGTCCCAGTGGGTGTCTGGGTCAGTCCATTCAAAAGCAAAGAGGGGCTGGCTCACTGGTGCTAGGGGCAGGCTGAAAAATGCATCTTTGAGGCCTAATACCAAATATCACACATGAGCAGGAGGGATGAGACTCAACAGAGTATAGGGGTTTGGTACTGTTGGGTGGACGGTCTCCACCCAGCTGTTTACCTCCCACAAATCCTGTACCGGTCTGAAGTCTGAGGTGCCAGACTTCCTCACAGGAAGTAGGGGTGTATTCCAGGCTGACTGGCAAGGGACCAAGATGCTGACTTCCTGGTGTCGGTGGATGTGTTTAGAGATCCCCACCTTGGTCTCCAGCCAGAGGGGGTACTGTCTCACATGGACAGGGGTAGCAGAGGCCAACAATTGAACCACCACTGGGGCATGGTGTTTGGCCAGCCCAGGTGGATTGGATTCAGCCCATACCCAGAGAAACTTTTTCTGAAGGTAGTCCCATTTCTGTTCGGGGGGCTCTGCATCCTCCTTTAGCAATTTAAATTCATCTTCTAGGGGAACCATTACCATAATGGCAGAGGGTGGCTTGAGTTTGAAAGTCCCTCCTTCAGGCTCAAAGGAAATAACAGCCCCCAATTTTTGTAGCAAATCTCTTCCCAGCAACGGGTATGGGCACTCAGGGATTACTAAGAAGGAATGGGTGACTGTACCTTTTCCTAGATTTACAGTTCATTTAGTGGTCCAAGGCTAGGAGGCCAACTTTCCTGTGGCTCCAGTAATGGAGGTTTTTAAGGAAGTGAGGGTTCCAAGGGGGGGTCTTCAGGACAGAGTGAGCTGTGCCAGTGTCCACAAGGAATTGGACATCTGTTCCCCCTATTTCCAAAGTCATCATAGGCTCATTGGGGTTAAGCAGCCATGAGCCTTGGCCTCGTCAATCCTCTTCGCCCACTAGAAGAACCTCATCTCTTCCTTTCTTAGCTTCTTTCTCTCTCTTTTTCTTCAACTTTTCACAGTCCCTCTTAAAATGGCCCTTCTCTTTGCAATATGCACATTGATCTTTTTCTAACAGGGGCCGTACCTTACTTTTATCTCCTTTTTTATTTTTTTCCCATTCCTTTTGAACAAAACCTCCATCTGTCAAGGCAGCAATAGTTGCTTTTCCCATCTTCTTGGCCATTCTTTCCTCTAGAGGGTCCCTATTATTATGCCTTCATAGCTACACTCATCAACTTCTCCCTATTTTCTCCCTCAAATCCTTCTAGCCTTTGCAGCTTCCTTCTAATGTCTGGGGCCAACTGGGTAACAAATGCCAAATTTATTGCCTGCCAATTTGCAGGGGCAGCTGGATTGATAGGAGTATACAGTATGCCTCCAACAGACACTCCAAAAAGGCAGAAGGAGATTCCTCTGATAACTTGAAAGACCTCACTTACCTTGCTCAAATTGGTAGGCTTCCAAGTGGCTCTCCTCAAGCTGGCCAGGAGATGCTGATGATAGTTCTGGAGAGCCTCTCTCCCGCCCAAGGAATTAACTTGCCACTGGGGACAGGTGGACGGAAGTTGCACCTCAATACGGGCTCGTAGTTCATCAAGAGGCCCCTCTATTCCTCCCAGTACCGATTTTATGGCTTGCCCTCGAATTCTTTCTCTTTCTTCAGAGGTGAAAAGGATTTGGAGGAGTTGCTGACAATCATCCCAGGTAGGATCATGGGTGTGAAAAACAGATTCTAGAGGGAAATTAAAGCCTGGGGTTTTTCTGAAAAAGGGGGATTCTGATGTTTCCAATTATATAAATCACTGGTAGAAAAAGGGATATATACATAATGACCTTGCTCTGTTTCCTAAAGAGGTAAAAGAAGAAGCGAACCAGTCCCTTCTGAGGGGGCTCCACTGGGACCATAAGTGGCTCCTGTTCACTTGTGAGAGGGAGAGGTTACAGAATCTGGGGATTTATCCCCCTCGGGAAGAGGGGGATAGAAAGGGTTTCGAGATCTAGGGCTGGTTTTATCAGAGGAGGTGGATGGCTCCACATAGGGTGGGGGGTCCTATTAAGGGATCTAAGGGATCAGGATCTTGTGAGAGCACTGGCCTGGGAGCCCGTTTTTTAACGTATTGGTGTCCCCTTGGTGCCATGACCAAAATGCGAGTGTCAGTCCGCAGGGAACAATGCTGCAGCCAGGCCGGAGGCTCTTCACAAGCCTGGACCCAGATATCTATGTAGGGAAATTGGTTAGGGTGGCTGGGGTGACCGGTGACCTTTCCCCATACAGCTCGATAGAGGCTTGGCTCAAAGGAGCCCTCGGGTGGCCATCCAACTCCAAAGGCTGGCCATTCCAATTGGCACAGAGAACGAAGCTTTCCTCAAGAGAATTTAACCCCATATTTGTTCCTCCTGTTTAAAATTAGTGAGAAAACAATCCAGTGGGGTGCTTTTGGAGCAGGATCCTCCCATCTCTGTAATGTAAAATTAAAACACACAACAGACAGGACACTAACGTACGAAAGACAAGACGAATGGGTGCCACAACAAAAGTAAAACTAAATCTTCCCTTGTTCCTCCTCAGGAACTTTGGGGTCAGGGGAGGCTTCCCGGCTCGTCAGCCACCTCACTCCTGACTTAACAAATGGTTGCAACCGGCCAAAAACTTACCTCTGGAGGTTTTCTGAGGTCTGTACCTGAGAGTCTCCTGCTGGATCCCACCACAGAGTCTCAGCTGATCCAGGGTGAGCCTCCAAAATGTGAGACCGTGGGCCTTACCAAACGCTCCTAGGAGCTGACTTCAGCGAAGAACACCCGGGAAGGAACACACCTGACAAGTTGGTAAAGAAAAAATCAGACCTTTATTAGTCTGGCCAGACGGCACTCCCAAAGCAAAGTAGCTTAGAGAGGCAACTGGCTCAGAGTCTGAGGCTCTTTTATAGGGGTTGCAAGGGGAAGTTAGCAAGCAGAGATTACAAAAGCGAGATGCTGATGGTTAGGGGATTTAGATAGCATGTTCCAGTACATTTAGATAGTAGATAGCATGTTCCAGTACATTTCCTGTTTATGGGCAGTTGGGTAATTTCAAAGAACACTGTGTATTCCTTGAACCTTTGTTTTTCTTCCCAGAAATGACATCACATGGTCTACTCAGAAGGGGAGGGGGAGTATCCAGTGAGGCAACATGGAGTAAACTTTGTTCAATCTCATATAGTCCCACACTAGCATTTTCAATATTCCAAGTTGGATAATCAGAGAACCAACATTTTTTTCTACTTAATGGAATAAAAAACATACATATAATAAAGAAGTGGCAAATTTTCTTTTACTCTCGTAGCTTTGCTCCCCAACATATATTTTCTAAATGTTTATTAGAGAAGTTTCTTTGCTTCAGGTTTGAACTCTAGACTAAATTTAGTCATCAGAGTAAGCCTACTTAGGGAGGCTCCTTTATGATTCAAACTCAATTAATAAGACAAACAAGAAGGAAAAAGAGGAAAGCTGGGAATGCATCTAAGATGATTATATAAGACCTATGTATTTAAAATAGTATTAGCTCAGTGGTTCCGCTGCCTGCCTCACCAAGTGCAAGGTCCCGAATTCGATCCCCAGTACCAAAAAAGAAAAAGAAGTGTAAAATAATATGGTTTTCTATCTGGCAAAATGTATTTTATTTGTGATTATACACAAGAGATACTTTGTATGCAGCATAGAAAAATTTTCAGGCTCTTCTAATTAAGAGAAATACCTGAGTTTGTAGTCTCTAAAATTGACACTTTCACTAAACAAGGGCCATTATATATAATGGATTTTTTAATATAATGTATTTATGGATGTTTAAAGGATATGTGTGAAACTTTTGTTTCTTATTCATGTTATTTCCTCATTCTTAAGAATTTTGTGTCACACAATGAAATCACAAATACAGGGAAAGCCTTCTTATGATCATATTTCTCCAAAATGACTGAATATGATGACATTTAAATTTACAAATTTTTATTCATTTTTTGAAACAATATCTTGAGTTTTAAATATTAATCAAAATACTTTCTTTAAAAGAGAAGTTTTCAAAATATTTGACTCACTTTTACATTAAAAAATTATGTGCCCCCATTTTTCTTTCTTTGAGTTTAAGAAATTAACCCACTTATTGTATAATTATAAAGAAAGATACTTAAAAGTTGGCTGATGGATAAATTTAATTAGCTTGTTTCTGAGTTTTGTTCCTTGGTAAATCATATTCCTGTGTCATTTTAAATAATTTTAATGGTAATCTAAAATTATTTTTGCTTTAATTGAAGTGTTTTAAGTAGAATTAGAAAGATTTGCCACTTTTTCTTCTAAATGTATCATATAATATGTTGTTTATGTGAATTTTAAAACCTGCCACATCTCTTTTCCTGATTATTAAAACTAAGCCATAGGATTATGACTTCCAAGAATCTTGTACTTTTCTATCATCTAATCTTTTTTTATTTTATGTTAATTCTTTATAAGAATTAGTAACAGATGGAAAGTGAGTGCTGAATTTTCATTTTGCTTATCTAGTCAAAGCAGTCATTCTGTCTTCAAGGGATTGTATTCATTTCATGATGCTTTTCATATTCTGTCTTCTCTCATCTTTGTTGATTGCATTCTAGATTTTAATTTTGCCAATTCCCAGTCACATGTTTATTAACTTATACTTAACTAGATCTCTATTCACTGATGTAAGCTGCATTTTACTGTGTTAGGTTCTTCTTTTGCCTACCACCTCAGGACTGTTTGTTTGTGTTCTCTGTTTATAAAGCAGAAGCTGAAATACCTAGAAAACAGTTTCCAGCTACCATTCCAGAAAGGTCTACCAGATACTAATTTCTACCATAAAAGTAGGAGAATGAATTGGTGTCATTCAGAAATGCATGAAGCAATTTCCATGACTTTGTCAGATCACATCATAATAATTTTGTGTCTCTCTCTCTCACTGTGATACTGAAAAAGTCATTTATTCTTTCATCTTTTCTTACTCCTCTACACTGTTCTCCTGTTTTGTTGTTCTTGTCCTGGGAATCAGACCCGGACCTTTGCATTGTAATCACATGCTCTACCACTGAGCTACCTCTCCAGCCCTGATTTTGTTTGCTCTTCCTGTCCAAACAGGTTTTGTGCATTCCCTGACAGTAGCGCTGGAGAGTTTTTGACCTTCCTTTAATAATACAGTGTTTCCTGTTATTAACTATTCTGCCATTCTATTTTGAGTAATCAAATAGAGATTTTCATATTTTCACTGAAATTGTTGAAATAAACAAAACATGTCTGTCATTATTGGATATATCATTTGATTTCCAGTAGGCATAGCCAGTGTTAACTCATTTTGCCTACAATGAAAGTAATGTATTCCTTTGAGCCACAGAAAACTTACTGTTCATTTAAGGAAAATATATATGACATTTTAAGCCCAAAATGATTTAACATCTCACCAAAAGACACTTCCTTAATTTCTTCCCACTGAGTGAATTAGATGATGATCGATTTTTGAAAAAAAAAAAGTGAAAATATTAAGACAGCAATAGAAATTTATTGACACAAGCACATCAAACAGGCTCATTTTGTCACAATCTTTAAAAAGAGGAAAAAAACCTTTACTTTGGTCTCATAAGAATATATTTAATTAATTTTGCTCTCTTATTTAAAAAGAGAATAGGGTTATCTAAATAGAAATAAAAATTATCTCACAACTACAATTTAGAATCATAAAAGGTGAGACTACTGATATAATGCTCTATTCAAATAAAAACATCTGCCAATAAAAATATTTTAATACATTGGAAATATGTTTGATAATCTCACATATGTGGTTGACAAAGGAATTTAAGAAGTTTTACAGTAACTGCATTTGTCTCAATAAAAGAAATCTGTTTTTCTCATCTCTCCTTACAATGTCTCTATATTCCAGATGTTTGTGATTTTGTTCGTTCATCTCCCCCCAAAGAAAGTAGTTTTCTTGAGTACACAGTATTATTTTAAAGATCCTGGGCCAGGGATTTAGCTCAGTGGTTCCAGCACCTGTCTCAAAAGTGCAAGGTCCCAAGTTCAATCCCAGGTACCAAAAAAGAAAAAGATCCTTTTGGCTTCTCCATTGGTCACAGACACCCTACATCAATGTGGCATTAGAGCCTTTTGATTGAATTTTGTGGGTCACTAAAATGAAGTAATCAGGGAAAATGGGTTGCAAGTCCAAAAGAATTCTGGAAATCATAAACAGCTAATCTTTTGCTATTCAAAGTGATTATAAAAGATAATGTGTATGTCAGCAGACAATTAGACCAGCAGTGCAAAGAAAAAATGCAGTACAAAAATGAGGTTCAATGTAAAGCAATTATTAAAAAGAAAAATATTAACTGGATTGATATTTTGGAAATATTCCTCCATGTATCTAAATTTGGCTGGTCTGAAATGTAATCCTTTTCAAATTTTTCAAACTGATGGTTAAAGTATACAAATTATTTGTAATGTTTTAAAAATTAACAACCTTTTCATAAGGAAGCTACCCAGAAGCAACCTAGCTTCTAAATGATAAGAACTATTTGTATAATTAAAACATTCCATCTTTTCCCAGGATGTAGAGTGCTCTAGAATTGAGATAAACTCTCACTTTATTTTTCTGTGGGCTTTGGGAATCACTGTCATAAAACTGACTATATATATATAATTACAAATGATAAAGAACAAACAAGGATGGTTTTTTTAGAGTTCTTAGCTTCATTATCTGAAATGTGTAGAGGATGTAGTTGTAGCCATCAATATGTTAGGAGGAAACTAAAATGGTTGAGAGCTAAAAGTCATCATTTTGGAGCCTTGTATTTAGAAAATAATATTAGAATCAGTTCTGAGGTTTGCTCTCTGCCTGTGATACATGCTGATTACTGTCCCTACATATGTGTACAATCCTCATGCAATAAATAAAGCTGAATTTAACAATGTAAAGAATTTGGTTTCACACACTTCTAAGTATGAAAAGTATTCCATAAGTGAAATACATTTCTGGCTTATGTTTTCTGAGTCAAAGAGTGGATGATTGATGATGAAATGAACTAACAATTTGAAAGTAAGTGCATATAATGGGAAGATTTGGATCATGCATGTTTCTCACCAATGTGTAACTGCCTGAGGATAATACAGAAATTGGCTTTTGCTTGATAGTATAAATTTTAAATCAACCTCCCTCAGTTAATCAGAAGAAAAGCGTGTCTGACTCCTGCCACAGCCCTTCTGTTTGTTATTAACTTTGCCCACTGAATTTATGATTTATTTATTTTTAATAACCAACTTGTGAAGCATACAGTGATAGATCAACTATGATTTAGGTTTTAAGATATTTTTAAGTTTATCAAGGATTGAATAGCCCTTTGAAATTCATATATTTTCAAAATCATCGACAGATGTTTGTTAAAATAATAAGCTGCATTTAGAAAGTATGAATAAAAAGACAAAGTTGTGATATAACCTCCTTTGTGCAGAAAATATATTAAACAAAAACTAAAAGGTGTGTAATTCATACAGTATGAGGTTTCTGCATTGTACCCCTGCCAGAGTTCTCCTCCTCCTGCCAGGCATCTTATTGCATATTGCTTAATAAATTTCTTTGGCAAGCTCATAGACCTTCTTTCTGCAGATGTCCTCCAATAGGGGCCAGTCTGGAAACCTAGGACTTTCTCCTGACCAACCCAACCTCTAACCTTATCTGTCACACCCTGCACCCCTCTAGAATCTGTTTAAAATTAACTGTAACTCTCACCTGTTTTTCTATTAGTCACCAGAGAAATCTTAGGTCTCCATGTTATTTTTAATTTCCCAGTGCTCCATCTCCCTTTATCTACCTATCTTTCCCCTCCCCCACCCCGAAACATTTCTACTTTTGTCTGTAAAACTGACTATATCTTCAAATTTTGCTCTGCATATTCTTGTCACATTTTTTCCATTCTGCTCTACTTCAGCTCCCACAGCACTCATTTAATTGATGTGTGTCTCTTATCTCCTCTAACTGCAGCACCTGGAGATGTAGCAGCAGGCATTCTCCTTATTCTAATTGTCAATTCCAACTTCTTTCTCTAAAGACCCTTATTCTAAATGAACAATATTCTAGATGAATATTCTCCTTATTCCTGGAACGTTTTACACCAAAGCTACTACTAATATCCTCAAAACTACTCTTCCATTATTTTTGGTATCAATTTCACAAAGATAATTTTCTTCAAATGTTAACCTCTCAATCACTCAAATAATTTGTCCTGGATTCCACCACATCAAATCGCTGTTACTGACTTACAGTCAGACTATAAGCTGACTTTCTAACAAATATGACTTACCCATAACCTAAGTTGTAAACCTATCATTCTCCAATCATTACTACCTTCTTTGTAGCTGAGGCTTCTTTATTCTCCTCCCTATTCCTTTCAGCCTACCAAGAAATGAAATCCACTTATTTCACTAAATTTTCGAGGCACTCACCATTGGCTTATGAGCACGTAAGCCTCTCTGGGGACACCCAGCTATAAACCAGAGCAGAGTTCTTAAAAATTCTTCTAAATCTTACTCCTGCCAAAACCTTCTCCACAACTATTAATAACGATGTTTTAATTTCCTAGAAGAACTCTTTGATTCAACTCCCAACAACCTTCAATCTATTTTCCAGGAGCCAATTTTTCTTTTAAAATATATGACATATAATATTTCCACATATATCAAAATTGACTCATACAATTTTCCTTAGAGTAAACTACCCTAAAAGACCCCACTCGGCCTAACTCTGCAGCTAGAGCTCAATGCTCTCTCAGTAATCCATAGAAGATGACAGAAAATCAGTATGAATGGAGAAGGTCTGAACAGTTCTGTTGACTAACAACCTAATTCACATGTATAGAACACTGCATCCAACAATAACTGAATATTCATTCTTTTCAAGTTCACATTGAGTGTCCACCAAGATAGACTATATTTTAGGCCATAAAACAAACTTTAAAAATGTAAAAGAATTGCAAAAACCTAGAGTATATTCTTAAGGTCATAGTGGATTTCAACTAGAAATCAGTAACAGTAATATATTGGGAAAATTCCCTAGTATTTGAAAATTAATATATTTCCATGCCAAGCATGGTGGGATACTCCTGTGATCTGGAGGATGTAGCAAGAAGTACATGAGTTCAAAGCTAACCTGGGCAATAAGATTAAACATTATTTCAAAACAAGCAAAAATACATATTTCTTAATGACTTAAAAGAAACTTGCATGGCAAACTAGAAAATATTTCAAACTGCATGAAAAAGCAATATATCAAATTTGGGGGTATACAACTGAAGGAGAATTTAGAAGGACATTTACAGAACTAAGTGCCTATATTAGAAATATAAAAGATCTCAAGTAAATAATCTAAGGTTCTACCTTAAGAAACAAGAAAAGGAAGAACAATTTTAAGTCAAGTAAATCAAAAGAGCATGATCAAAAATAGACATAAATGAAAATTACAGTGAAAAAAATACAGAAAATCAGTGAAAACAAAGGGTTACTTTAGAAATGTCAATAAAACCAGTAGCTCTTACAAAATTAATAAGGTGTGGAGAATAGTTAAGATCTTAAGTTAAAGAGGGTCTACTTCTGAATCTCTAACGAGAGAATATTTACACATTAGCAAGAAAAGTAAACAATGAAAAATACTATTCAGGGGCTGGGGATTTAGCTCAGTGGTTTCACACCCTGCTGCGCAAGCGCAACGACCCGAGTTCGATCCCCAGTACCAAAAAAAATAAGAAAAGTACTATTCAGTTTAAGACTTTATGAATTTTAGAATCTATTCCTTACAGAAACTAAACGATGTTTTACCCGGTACCAACGCCCAACCAAGTATCTAGGTAAGAATCTGATCAACTTGCGGTGAAGTTTAGCAATCAACCTGTCAAATTCTGCACAAAATGTCAGTTACCATTTAGTGCCCACCCCTAGGTCTAAATGCACAGCAAGCAGAAACAAAATCTAAGAAGACTTCCAAAGACTCTAAAACAAAATTAGGAGGCATATAGAACATTTGACAAAGGGAAAATATCTACATAGTCACAATTTAGAAGTAAACATTGGTTTGACAATGAATTGTACAATAATACAATTTTATCAGGTGAAATCAAGAGAAGTGAGAGTGAAGAGTGGATAGAGAATACAAGAGAGAAAATTCTTCATCTTCCAAAGAAAATTAAATACTGTCTTACATCTTTAAATCGTGCAATATCAATGGAAGTATTTTATTTATATATGAGAAGTAAACATGAAAAACAGCAGTTAGAGTTAGAAATGTCAATCTCTGCAGACTCTGCATGAGAAGGTAGCACAGGATGATGGAAATTTTATGATTCTAAGACTTTCAGGGCTTTATAGCTCTGTAAGCCACATATAACAGAAAAATTTAAATTAAATTTTTAAAAATTTTAAGTGTGAGTTATTTTATTTTTCTTATTTAACTCAACCTACCTGCATTATATATTATTTGAATTAGTGAATTCTACAATTCTGTATTCTTTGGCTATCCCATTTTACTTGCTAAATTGTGTCAGTTTACTTAAAGTACATCAGAAGAAATGAGGGTAGGTAAAGAAGACAAGGAAAATCATAATTTTAAAACTGTACTTCTAAGAAAACTGTAACTTCAGTACACAAAGTCACCAAGGTTTTCCATATTTGTACCTCCTAGGTTTATTTGTACTCTCTTACCTTGTTTATGCTCCCCAATCTTGTTTGTTTTCCTCCTCTAGGATGATCACACCCAGATCCCTTAAATCCATAAATTAATCTAGCTGATAAAGTAGAGAGTAGCAACCTAAATTTAAAATTACCAAACAGATTTAAAGGATTTGAAGAAAGGCTTTAGGCAACACAATTTAGATCACCCATTCTAACAGGTATCTCTAACAACACATACACATGTATATAGCTGACCCTAGACACAGTACTTCTCATGTACTCCTTTTTCTTTGTGCACTACTTTAACTCTGCCTGATAAATCTGCCAGTGCTTCTCACTGATGCATTCTGAAATTCTTTTTCTGTGACAAGAAGTCAATGAACCTACTACTCAATGGGACAAGCAAGTTGGCATCCCCATCTCCTCTTTAGGGGATGGCCTTGGATCCCACATAACACCAAGATTAATTTGAAGATACATCTGTGTTTCATTGGAAAGTTTGTTTGTTAAGTTTGCATATAAAACAATGATATCAAAGTTGGACTTGAACACCAAGTGTCTACATTTATGTTATTAAAAGTGTTATAAGAGTTTTGTAAGTACCTCTAAAATAAGGCATTTAATTTTCTAGTTAAATTACTAAAAATTTCCAAAACTGGATGGAAATACTCATGTAAGTATACTATAACTCTCTGAGGTTGTAAGAAGAGAAAATAAATTAAATATGAATAAAATCTTATCCAACTAAACCTTAAAAAATGTGCTTTTAAGATAGTTAAGTCAACTTTGTGCCCCTTCCAACAAACTGCAAAAAAAGGGCTCCAAATCAAAAATTAAAATACAGTAATTTTGGTGCAACCACTGTGGAAATCAGTGTGGAGGTTCCTCAAAAAAACCTAGGATTAGAGGTTCCATTCCACCCAGCTATTCCTCTTCTGGGTGTCTTCCCAAAAGAAATAAAAGCATCATACCACAGAAATATATGTGCACCCATGTTTATAGAGGCACAGTTTGTAATAGCTAAATCTTAGAAACAGCTCAAATGCCCATCAACTGGGATTTGAATAGAAAAGATGTGTGTTTTTTTTACATAATGGAGTACTACTCATCCATAAAGAAAGATACTCTAGAGACATTTATAGCTAAATGGATGCACCTTGAGCCCATACTCTTAAATGAAATAAATAGGACACACATGTGTAAATACAGAATTATTTCTTTGGTGTGAGAAACAAAGTGTAAATGAGGATCAAAATGTATAATAGATTTTGTGAATTAGGAAGAAAATGTTCAAAGGGAAGGGCAACTAGGGAAAGGGTATGGGGCAAAGAAAAGAAGGGAAAGAAATAAATGATAAAAGAGAGAAAAAATGGAAACAAAGCTTTTGTAAATCATGAGTGGATGGGTTGAAGGGAAGGAAGGGGAATGGAAAAAAATAGGAACCAAGATATATCATGTACAGATGCAAATTCCCAATGATGAATGCAATTATAATGTATACCTAAAATGTAGCAATAAACTTAATGAATAAAAATAAAATAAAGTAATTGTATGACCAGGAAAACACCACTAGTGTCACCCCCAGATTCTCTAGGAAAATTATTGCTTAATTTCTTCCAAAATAAAAATTTCACCCATATGTAGAAGCTTGGGTCAAACTACATGACAGGGGTGAATTCTATCATGATACTGTGGGATTCTCACACAAAGAGAGGGGACACCCCAGCTCTTTCCAGGAAGTAGTTTTATTTATACCAGTAGGGGACCAGTGAATTTGTAACCAAAGGCTGAGTGGCCAACATGGCGGGGTCTTGCCCTTTATACACTTCTTGGATCTTTGTCTCCCTTATATTCATAACACACTAACAAACTACAGCCAGATTGGGTACAACCTGTTACAGAGTCATGCTAGAACTACATATGCATAATATGTGAACTACATATGTGAATTAATTGTGCTGCAGGGACTTGCTTTAAGAAGGTCCACATTCCTTAAGGGGGAGGCTCTACCACATTCTTTATGTAGGGGCCCTACCACAATGAGATAGGCTAAGCTGCCAGGCTTCAGATCTAAAATAGCTTAGTTCCCAACTAAACATGAAATCCCAGGTCAGAATATTAAACATTGTAATTGATACATTAGTTATTGAATAATCAAGAAGAATTAAGATAAAATTCTTATGATCGCTTTATATTATAACTAAAATTTTGTCCACCAAAATTATGAACAATATGCAAAATGTTCTTGCTAGTGTAGCCTCTAAATTTCCAAAATATTTACTGCCACAATGTGTTGATGTGTTGTTTCATTACTGAGATTCCTGCCATAAATTTTAAAAAAGAACACTTCAGTCTGATCACACAGCTAGATCCACATAGAGGAGCAGAGATAGAAAGCAAGCTGAGAGTGAATCACTTAAGTCTTATATTTCTAAAGACTGCAGCTTCAGAAAACAAACCTTCCTATGCAGTAATTATATTTTGTCACTTTGCATAATAATAGGGCCTGCAGTCTACTTCTGTTTTCTAAATCACCTGGCGATTGCAAATTGTTTTTGCAATTTTCTGATTCTCTATCTAACTGGGACAGTGACTCTCAAACTGTGAGGCTGAACACCCTGGGGAGACTTTAATATTTTCCTGGGGATGTGAAACTCAACCCCCTCAAAAAAGGATGGTATGTTTCTCTGATCAATAATGATTTTCACTAATGACAGAGAAAGCAAAGACATTTATTTAGGAATTTATAAGTACCCCCTTTGTGGATAGAGTATATAATTGTCTTCCATATTGTATCAAAAAGATATGTGTTTCACTTGCGTTCATACATCATAAAATAAGAGATATAACTTATTTTGATATCAGATTAATAATTTTCTTTTTGGATTTTAGAATAAGAAGAAATGTAAAAAATGTAAGAACTTAGAAAAATAATAAGTTTTCTTGCTTTTAAATATATCCCAAGCATATTTAATAAAGACATTGACAACTATGTGATTCCTGAGATGTAATATTCCAATTTCTTTTTGACTTGATAAGTCATTGATAATTTTTCTAATTTAGATATCTTAATTTTGAGTAGTATTAAAACATTATAAAATATTTTCCATGTCAATAATCTTAGGAGACACAGAAAATCTGTTTATTACTAACAGTAATAAATCCAAAAAGACAGGATGCACAGTTAGAAATGATAATACCACTGAAAAGTGGATATTTTCCAAGACTGGGTTCTAAGTATATGATACACTCTAACAGATCAAAAGTCAATCTATTCCTCACAACAGGCATAATTTGCAAATGGACTTTTCACAAGAATAATATACATATTATGGTTTACCTCTACCTTGTTTAGCTACAAGTCTAGCTTTAATATTCTTTTTGACATTCTTTCTTTCCATTTTAAACTGAATTCTATTGATTCTATTTCCATTTTATGTTTTTGTAGAATAAGTAATTTTGTATTTGTTTATGTAAAATAATCATTATTAATGTTGCCTAATTTCCAAAGATGATCAAGAAAGTCAAGATATATAGAAATAGTAATATCAATATAATCATTGTTGACATTTTCATGTTTTCTACCAATTTTTATATATTCTATATTTTCTGAAAATAACATAATTAAGTCTATAATTTTGTATTCTGCTTTTTGTTATGTATAACATTATTTTCTACTAAGTTCCAAATTCATGCAACTAAAAACATTATACACTAACATCTTCATAGCCTTGCTGGGAGGTTTTTAAACTGTCAATGCAATTGTGTTGCCTTTTTTCAAAGATGTGTTAGCTGAAAATACTACAGATTAAGAACCAAGGATTGTATTATTCATTAGCCTAGTGAAATATATTTCTATAGCAGAGTAAGATAATCAGAAAGAATTAGCATAACATTAGTTTATAGAACTAAGCAAACTCAACTGTATTCACAGAGAAGGTAGAGAATATTAATGAATGAATGAAACATGTTCCCCTTCATACAATAGCAGTTGGTGAGAATTATGGCAAATGGGAAAATATGTATCATGTGGATGGCAAATCAAATATAAGCAATATGTTGCTGATAATCTGTCAGCAGGTCTCAAATAAGTAACCTGTACACATCTAATCTGATATCTAAATTGTGTTTGACTAGAAATCCAGAATATCAGACCTCAGTATGTGTAATTATAATACTGTCCATGGACAAATATTATAGATTTTAAGAAATTTAAATTTTTCAATCTTTGTGACTTTCACTTTAATAAATCACCCTTTATGGCAGCTTCCACACAACAAGATATGTTTATTTACATTTCTGCTTTATAGCTGTTCATATACAGTCAATAATCTCTATGTAATAGAAAATTCTACAGAGCCTCAAGTGTTTTTTTTTAAATTTCTTCTATCTGTAGAGCCCTGTATCACTTCATGTCTCTTACACGTTTTTCTCAGCTTGTGCATCATTTGTGTGCTATGTGCTAGAATTGTTCACTGCTTAGACACGACACTCATTTAGTTCTCACTATTAAAAGCAATGGTATAAACAACTCTTTTCCCTTCCAAATGCCAAGGCTTTGAACTGTTTCACAGGAGAAGTTTTAGACTATTTGGAAATTGAACCAATAGTCTAATTGAAAATTAAAATAGAGGACAATGACCTGTTGGATAGTTTTAAGTTTTATTATAAAATAATATCATAAAATAAAAATTCTCAGGGCCTGAGATTTAGCTCAGTGGCACCTCACCTCTCTTGCAAGCATCAGGTCCTGAGTTCGATGCCCTGTACTGGAAAAAACAAAATGATGTTAAAAATCACCATAGCTAACTTGTGGGTCTTCAAGAATACTAACACAAACCCTCAAGGATCTTTTGACCCTAAGTGAGAATCATTTCATTAATATTAGCAAACAATCAACTTAGAGAAAGAACATTATTTTTAAAATGTAAACCTAAACCAATCAATGGAAAACCATAACAATATCCAAGAATGTAAAAAATGAGAGTTATTGTTTCATAGAGTCCTGGGAATGCAACTGGTGACTCTTAAAGGACAGTGCTACAATTATCAAGTTGTCTTTTTAAAATAGTAACTTGTAACATGGAGTTGAAGTGTAATTAAATATATATAATTATATTTTTAATTATTAATTAGAAAATACATATCCTTCAGAAATTGAATATTCAGAATTTTTTACTGATACCAGGAATTGAACTCAGGACCTTGTGCTTGTAAGGCAGGTGGAGCACAACTGAGCTAAATCCCCAGGCCTTGAATAGTCTATATTTTATCTCTCTTCTATTCTCGAACTCTAATCCAATGACATGTGTGCCTATATAATAGTTTATGGTTTTATATATAATTCTTTTTATAGTTCTCTAGCTCTTTAAATATTTTTAGAAACTAGATTGGGTATTAGAGTTGCAGGCTCTCTAAATGCTCTAGAAAAAGCAAAGGCCTCAAAACTTGAGAATATTTTCTTTCCTTTATCTTTTTCACTTTATGAAAATAGAGAACAATAAGTAGTCTAATCACAGCATATTTACACTTCCAAATATTGCATTTAATTATGTCCCTCCACTTAAACCCCCCAAAAAGAGAGACAATTGAAGGCAGTTACAAGCATTTTCCATAATGAGTTTCTATTATAGAGTAAGCTAAACCTCTGAGTGGTGAACATTACTGTTTCTGAATTACAATAGTGCAATATTAATTGTTTCTCAGAGGATAGAGGAGTTTGGAGAATTGTTTTAATGATAAAATCTGAATTTTCATATTTCTTCCCATTAAACAGCCAATTACAAAAAGATATCTATTGATATGGTATTTATTTACATGTGAAAATATACACCAAAGTAAAAGGTTTAACTTTAAACTTATAGCTGTGCTGGTATAAATATAAGAAATAAGATTTATGGTGAATCAACTTCTTAGGAGGTCAGTGCATTGGGGTTAAACTGTCATAATGCAGGCCACTACAATTATTGTTTTGTCTAGCAAATTTACTTCAACTGTTCTTCATCTTAATTTAATAGCTCTGCTTACAGATTTCTTCTCATGATTGGACAATCAATAAGGTTAGGATTAACATAAATTAACCTGGTGACAATTTGATAAGTGCATCTAGTTATTCATAAGAAACAATTTTTCAAATTTTGTAAGAGTCATTTATTTAAGAATGAAAGTTGTTTGGAAAAGTGGAAATATATGGTTGTAGAATATAAGTCTAAATTCTGAAAGGTGAAGTACAAAACAGTTTAAGACTGTGGAGTACGTATGAATAAAATAGATAATAGCACCTATATTTAGAAATGTTCATACCATCATCACACAAATGCCTGCAAACCTATTAAAACCTTAAGAATCTTCCATTTCTGAAAGCTAGACAAAACCCAAATGCTCTCTTACTCTTAACATTAGTAGACAAAATACTTTCCACCTAGTGCTGTGCCCTATTAATATGGTCTTTATTGTTTTAGATTTAGATATTAAACTGTGAACATAATTTGTCTTTAAAACTCATGGAAACACATACATAATACAGAGAGAACAATGGTTAGAGGCAAGTCCCTTTCATCTCTTTTGAAACTTTCCATTGATGTGATCTTTTCCCCAGCTGTGTCTAGAAGTCTCCAACAATCTAATGGAGTCCTGGTATCCTTTTCAGTCTTGCGTGCAATCCTGTATTTATTACTAACTCAGTTGGAGTTTTAGGATTACTCAAAAGTTTTAAGTTAAAAAAATTTCTTAAAGTGTAGATGCATTAGTTGCACACTTTATTCTTGTTCCTAAAGAATTAAAAGAAAATTTGCTTCAACTCCCTCATTTGTAATCATAGAGTAAATTCCAGAATAAGTAGTTGCTTTAATATCACATTTCTGTACCTGTTTTAAAAATCTCTTTGTGGTTGAGACAAAGGTTTGGAAATAGCAGAAAAAAATTTCAAAAAGGAAATTACTCATTTAATCATAAAAATCCAATTTAAAAAATTCTCAGCATTTAATTCTTAGAAATAACCGAATAAGATGGCTTTAGATAGTAGTTCATCATCGACATTTGCTCTTTGAAAAAATGTTTTCTCATTTACTATCAGTTATATAAATAGCTTATCATAATATGTATCATTCCAAGTGAGAAATTCATGTGATTCAAAGCTAATAAATTGATTTTTAAAAGTTACTGAATAGAATTGTCCAAAATGAAGCCATCCCTCTTAATAATCACTTTTTTTGATTCAGAGACCAAATGCTTCACACAGAATGTACTTTAACAGAAATAGAATCAAACACTATTCAGATCTCTTCCATAGTTTAAGAGAAATCATGCTCATCAATAAGAACTTGTATACTATTTTTTAAAAAGAAAACCCTTGGGCCAGGGATTTAGCTTAGTGGTTCTGCTGCCTGCCTTGAGAGCACAAGGTCCGGAGTTCGATCCCTGGGACCAAAAAAAAAAAAACCAAACTCTTAAAGATTTTTTCTCTTTTTAAAGATCATTTAAACAAAAGCTTCATTGTCAGACATATGAGCTGAAAGCAACACCAGCTATATAATTTATGGAATGTAATGCACAATGAAAATGGGGAACCACCTGTTTAAAAATCAGGAATTCCAAGTCATTTCCAAAACCGATGAGAGTCCCTCCTAAGCATGTAATGCATAGGTCATATGACCTGAAGCTGACCATTGTGCTTGAATATGAAAGTCTTCGTAGATTTAGTAGTCTGCAGCTCTATCAGATCCTCAAAGGAATCAATGCCAAAAAGTGGAGAGGAATGGAATTAAAGTCTTTGTGCCAATCTGTCTCAAAGAATCTTGTGGCCGGGGAAAATTAATATCAGAATTCTTATTTTTAGTAAATAGGTTTTACTGTTGTTGATTGGTATATTTAACATACCATGTTATTTTTTAACAAATGCTAGTTACAAAAATGTAAATGTAGAGTTCTCTTAAAGCAACTTGTCTTAAAATTACATTTAAAATTTTACTTTTAATAATATTAAGAACCTTGAAGCCACTTGAGAATACAATATAAAGTGCACAAGAACTAGAAGATTTTTTTTGTTTATTTCAGTCTGGCCTTTCCTTTTTTTTTTTTTTTTTTTTCACCGGGGATCAAACTCAGTACCTTACATTTGCGAGGCAGAAGGCAGAACCACAGAGCTAAATCCCTGACCCAAGTCTGGCCTTTCTGATGGACTGTGAAAGAAAAAAAATTAGTACAACATGGCCTCAGATTATTAGGGAGTTAGCTAAATAACAAAATTAGGATTCATTTTAGATGATAACAATTAATTTTTAAAGACTTGGAAAAACTGAGTACAAAAGGCCAATACCTCTTAACATAAATTCAGATTACCTATATAAATTATCCAGAAATCTATGTACCTATATAAATCATGCAGAAAATTACATTGTACTTGTTCATGGAGCAATTTGACATAAACTCATTATTTAAAGAATTACGTTGCTTAAATAATAAAGTATTAATATCCTTAGAAGATGTAAGTGGAATTTTAAAAATTTACCAAATCTTTTTAAATTGTGGATCATGACAGGAAAGGCCCCAAAAGTCTGGTGGTCCTGTCCATATTTCTGTCTTCTAGGTCACTATGGTTTTAGCAATTCCTCATACCTATTCTTTCAGAGCTGGCTAGCTTTTCAGCCCCTGCTTTCCCTGCAAGGCTTTAACTGGGTTTACTCTAATAATGAAACATCTACATATTCTAGAATTCTGGCTTTTTCTTTTGGGAATATTTTTCCCAAGGACTTAAACTTTGTAATATTTTTTGGCTTCTTTAAGTCTTTAAGATATGAAAAAGTTACAGTTAAAATTTTTCACCCAGTAATTGGGAGAGAGAACACTGGCTATCAAACTTTAAATTGAAACTTGTCTTTATTCTACACACATACGACTCCCCCCCCCACACACACACACGATGCTTAGTAATTTACTTTCCTGCTTGAACAATATTCTATGGGTTATTCTCATTTGTTGATCAGCAATAAACTGATTTGATTACTATATCAATGTACATTTAAAAGTCTGATAGGTAAAAAAAAAATCTATTGTTTTCCTCAATGTCTATTCTCATTTATTATTCCATAGAAATTTTAAGAATCCTTTGCTAAATTGAAAACTACTATAAAAATTTTATTTGCCATTCACTTAAATGCATAAATTAATTTAGAAATGAAATTAATATATATTTTTATAATATCTTAATCTCATCAAGAAATGAAGATTGTCTTTTTAGTCCAGTCTTCTTTAATGATACTCAGTAAAACTGTGTAGTTATCTTCTTAGCATACTCTCTGCCACCTGGGGCAATTTCCTCCTAATGTGTGTTTCCAGATAACTGACAAGGCTGAGATGTACCCACCAAGTATCCCATATACAAGCCTCACCTTCAGCTCTAGCCATGGTATTATTTATATGGTGCAAAAATTCAGTTACCTATGGGAAGTAGAGACAGAGACCCTGGAAAAGGCAGCTGCTAGGCAGGGAGTGTCAGGACTCTGACAAATAGCTTTTCTGGGCATATGGTAGGGCAGCATGATTTTGGTTGGGATTCTACCTTCTGACTTCTTGGGTTCATCTTCCTTTAGTGGGAACACTAGCGGTGGTCATGCCTCTTTTCAAATCAAATGCAACATTTCAACAGTTGTTCAATCTAAGTGCTGCTGGTGAAAGCATTATATGAAAGCTTTATAAACTATTGGTCAAAAGTTGCAGCCAGATCCCTCATTTACCATAGAGATTTTAAGTGAATCACTTAGCCCTCTGAGCTTCAGTTTTAATATTCATAAATGAGCAGCAGGGTCTTATCCCTACTTCTAATGATCAGTCTCTTTTCTTAAACTTCAGAGTGTCATGTATAGTTGGATACCTGTCCAATACAGGTGGGTGTTTTATGCTCATTATGTGTGTGTACTCTGTCATCCAGATTGAACAGTATTTCCTCAGAAATAGCAATAGTTCATTTTTATTCTCTTATATTTACTAGTTCAGCATCTTTCACATAACATGATCTAAATAAATATTGTTAGGTCAACTGAGATCCTCCATTTACTTTTCTTTGAAGTTAATTATTAAGATTTTTTATGCTAGAATGTTCCACAAAGACAGATAACTGATGACATGTTAATGGAACAACAACAAAAAACCTACAGTTTTGTTTTATTTTCAACTATTAAAATATTCTATAGCTTTCAAATAATTTTATACTTCTAACTGATGCTACAGAAGTCCCCTGCTTTTATTTCTGCATATAAAGGAAAAATGAACAAATCAGAAAAATATTTTTAAAGCTGTCAGTTTACCAAAAAGAATATTCAACTAAATATAGAAAAATTTACAGAAAGAAAAACTCCAGAAGATATTTTTCACATGCCTTTTACTCATTTTATTTCACCCCAATACAAAGGATTGAAAAAGAGATGCTTTTATTATTACTACGAAATCTCCTAGTAGTAGCCATGAATTAGTTCCATTTTCTTTCTCACTACTATGTTGCTACTAGAGTCACATTTGATATATCTTCAAAATATATCACTTTTAATTATCTTAGTTGGTCTATTTACTCAAAACTGCTAAATACCAACATGCCTAATAAATAGTTAACACAACCTAACTACTTTTCCTTTTTAAAAACAACTTTATTGAGAGAAGTACTATAACATGAGGTTTACACATTAAAAGTATATAGTTTCATAATTTTAGTATATTCACTGTTTTGCAATATTTATTAAATTGAATTTTATAATATTGTCATCTTCAAAAAGGAAAATTGTTTATCCATTGCCAGTCACTCCCTGCTTTTAGCTCAGTGGTTTTGCCACCTGCTGTGCAAGCGTGAGGACCCAAGTTTGATCCCCGGTACCCCCCCCCCAAAAAAAAAGAAAAGAAAAGAAAAGCTGTAGTGCCAACTATAAGCATTTTATATAAATGTAATCATAAAATATGTGGTCATTTGTTGATTAATTCCTTCACTTACCATAAAGTTTTCAAGATTGATCCAGGTACTAGCTTATTTCAGTACTCTATTCCTTTTTAAAGTTGAATGATATTCCATCCTGTAGCTATGCTACATTTTGTTTCTCCATTTGTCATTTTGATGGATGTTTTGTATTATTTCCAATTTGGAGCTATTATGAATAATGCTACTTGGAATATTTGTGTGTAAGTTATAGTGGTGGGTAGGTCTCTTTTTTACTGTGAACATACCTAGGAGTAGAATGGCCAGTTCATATAATAACTTCCCATTGTTAACATTTTATAAAAATCAAATTGTATCCCAAAGCAAATGGACAATTTTGCATTTCAAACAGCAAGGTAAAGAGTTCCTAGTTCTCTACCCCTTTACTTGCACACACCTTTCCAGTTTTATATTATTATCAACATCCTAGTAGGTATGAAGTGTTACTTTATTATTGTTTCAATCTGCACTTTCACAATGACTAGTATTTTTGAACATTTTTTCATTTGTATGTTTATGCGTATCCCTTTTGAGGGAAATCTCTCTCCAAGTATTTTGCCCATATTTCATTTGGCTTATCTTCCTTTGTTTTGTTTTTGCAGCATTAAGGATTAACCTAGGGCCTTTGCATGGAGCTATGTCCCTATTTATTTATTTATTCATTTAGAGACAAGGTCTTGCTAAGTCACTAAATTGTCCAGGTAGGGCTTTAATTTATGACTCTCCTACATTAACCTCCCAGAGTACTGAGATTACAGATGTGTGGCGCCTTGCCTAGCTGGCTTCTCTTCCTATTAATTACAAGAATTAATTATGTACTCTGCACACAAGTTTCTAGTAAGATATATATATATATAGCAAATATATCCTGTAGGTTATTTTTTTATTTCCTTAATAATATCCTTGGAAAAAAAAATGAAAAAAAAATAATATCCTTGAAGCACAAAAGTTTACGATTTTAATGAAATCCAATTTTTTTATTTTGTTGTAAATCACTAATTTTCTGTTGTGCCTAACAAACTGTTGTTTACACAGGTCATCATATTTACTCCTACATTTTCTTTTAAGAGCTTTATAATTTTTCTTTTATATTTAAATATATAATAAAATTATAATGTTATTTTTTTGTACCGGGAATCGAACTCAGTACCTTGAATTTGTGAGGCAGGCACAGTGCCACTGAGCTAAATCCCCACCCCTATAGTTAATGTTTTACCTGTCCTAAGGCAGTAGTCAACTTCTTTATTTGTATGTGGCTAGGCAATTGCATCATCAGTAGTTGTTCACAGAAAAAAAAACCCAAAAAACAAATTATTCTTTGCCAGGTTAAATTATATTGGTTTCTTTGTTAAAAATCAATTGACTATTAATGTGAAGCTTTATTTTTAGATTCCTAATTGCATTCCATTGGTCTAACATATGTTTATACACATATCAACATCACATTGATGTGATTAATATAACTGTAATGAATTTTAAATTCAGAATAAATGCTTTTGAAAACACAACATTTTTGCAAAATTTTGTGACTCATTCTAACATTTCTATACAAATTTCATGATCAACTTTCCAGTTTTGGTGAATAAACCTTTTAAAATTCTAATAGGAATCATGTTTAATAAGTAGATCAAACCTGAGAGACTTTCCATCTTAACAATAAGCCTTCTGATCTATGAACATAGGATGTGCTTTCATTTATATCAACAATATTTATTACTATTCAGTGTAAAATTATTCATCACTTTGGTTAAATTTATTCCTAAGTATTGCATTTTTTCAATGATTTTGGAAATGGAATTTTTTCTTATTTTCATTTTCTGATTATTGATTTCCAGTGTGCAGAAATATGTGATTTTATATTGATCTTAGGTCTTGGAAACTTGCTTAACTCATTTATTATTTCTAACAGTATTTTGAGGGATGTGGATTTTTTAAGTTTTGTATACACTGGTGATATATTTTGGGAAAATTCTCAAAAACTATTAATGTTATTGGATTGGTTAGGATTTCTCCTTTTCAAGACACAGGGCAATTAAGCATTTACAATTAATAAACAAAATTTCATTCAAATTGAAAATATCACCTATTAAAGTGTATTGCAATGAATATGATATAGCAAATCACAATCTGGGAAGAAATATTTGTAAAACGTATTACCAATAAAGAATTTGAATCTCAAATTTAACTAAATTAAAAATACAAACAAGAAAAATTTTAAAAGCAAGAGGACCACATGGGTGAATTTATAAGGAAGAAGGTCATTTATAAGAAAGTGTGAAGCATCATTCTGTATAAAAAGTAAAATTTTTAGAAATTATAGAAATTCAAATGAAAACTACAGTGAGATTTTCTCAAGGTCACAAGTGTGACAAAGATCAGAAGTGTTGATAATATTAAGAATTGGCAAATACATTGGACAATGGCAGTCAGTAAGCTTTCTCTTAAGAGAAAACAATGAGTATTGAATTATGACTCAGGAAAACACTCTGGAAAATGATAGAACCACCAGCTTGTTAAATAGCAGGTGCACCGTGACTAAAACTCAGAAATTTCATGTGTAATCCTGACAGTTTTATTTTCAGTAGAGAGACCAGAACACAAAAAGGAAAAAGGAAAAGAAAAAAGATGGAGGAACAATCTAATTGAGTTTATCAACAAAATAGCTAAATAAATGTTCTGCTCTTGAAACAATGCAATAGTATAAGTGGTGGAAATTATTAAAACTGCCTTTATACTCACCTGTAGAATGACTTTTAAGCATTACATTAGGAGAAAAAAGTAAGTCACCGAAGATTAAATAGTACTATTTAAAACGTTCAGAAAAGCAGAATGAAATAATACTAATTAAGTAGTACACATGTACAATTAAAAAATACAGTGAAGTACAAGGGAATTATGACCACAAACTTCTGGAAAATGGCTTTCCCTTGGAGGTGGCTAAGGGAAATGCTGTAAGAAAACATTCAACAAAGACTTAGAAGTATTTGTAACGGTCAATTTTTTAAACTTCTCGATGATCTTGTTATCTAAAATAAGTTTTTAAATTTTTTTATAGTACAACTGTGTGCCTCATACTTAGATACATTATTTTATATATGAAATTTATTATAGCTTTTAGAAATTAATAAAATAGATCCAGTTTTAAAAAGCAAAATTTAATATAACCATAATATGTAGAACATTCTGCATAATCAGTGTTATTTGGATAGTCTCGGTCTTCCAAGCTCTTGACAATGGTGTAGGAGTGGAGCATCAGACCAGTATGGCAGAATGTTACTGCTCAAGGTTTGAAGCCAGGACAGGAAAGAACTATGCATAGAAAATAGATCCAAAAGTACTTTCAGTTTTCTCTGTCTTCTAACAAATGTTGGGAGAATGTCAGATTTAGGTGGTATTGAAAGTAAAAAGCTATGTGTGTAGGAGTAGCAGAGTTAAGAAAGGAGGTGACATAGTGTATTCATGGCATGTGGAACTCAGACAAGGCCCTTATTTATTTATTTATTTATTTATTTATTTATTCTAATAGCTCTATTTTAAACCTCTCCTGTAACATTAACTAAAAGTGGCAGTAAGAGTGACATGCTTAGTCATGTTCCTGATCTTAGGAGGAAAGCACCTGGCCATTTCCCACATATGACAGGGTAGAATCCTAGGTCAGGTAAAGAAACCATAAAGTAATTCAGACATAGAGGTAATATATTTTAATAAATGTCATGCTAATCTATAAAAACTGTTATCCAAATATGTAATCAATGAGATCTATCTTGACAAAGCAAAATGCCTTCCCAGGCAGAAGGAAAAATGTTTTAAATAAAATTTTCATTATAACTGATACAATAGTCATACCACTGTTGCATAGGCTTTAGGCAAATCTACTATTACCATTCATCGAGTAGATAGAACAGGCTTTAGACTTCCATACCACTAAAGTTTTACCACACAAGTGCTAGCGATCTATATGCAACTTTCACATTTCCCATCATCCATAGAAAGAACTTTTCTTACATTACATTATGCTTGAGTGCAATGTATAATACATATCAGTTTCTATTTTGCATTTTCTCTGGAAAAATATAACTGAATCTGCTTTAAGCAATCATACTTTTTTCCTTCGCATCCATCTCTCCTCTATGCTAGTTTTTCACTCCTGCTGTTTTAGCCCACAACCACCAGAAAGAATCCATTAAAAGAAAACAACAACTAAGTCAGTGTCTGAATAGATGTTGTTATATAACTTTGAATAGTCTTTCTTGTTTATTTAACTTTGTCCCCTTGAATTTTTCCAGTGACAGTACTTTTTTTTTTGTACCAGGGATCCAAGTCAGGACTTTGCATTTGCAAGACAGGCACAGAGCCACTGAGCTAAATCCCCAGCCTAGTACTTTAAAATTATGATTATCTTCAATACTTTATTAACATTGTGTTTGAAAGACAGTTTACTGGGATACCTTAGGCTCTCTCCCTTGAAGAAGGGGTTCCATGTTGGAAAAGAAGTGAGCGAAGAGAAGTTTGCAGGACAGAAGATCAGACTACATCAGACATACAATGGTCACCAAATAAACCATTTCCTTCTCTCACTACCACTTGTTTCTAGGTAAGAAAAAAGCAGTTCTGCATTAGTAATGCTACTACCATAAGGGGTAGAAGTGATTTGTATCATTAGGGTTTTTTCTTTATCTGTTTTGACAGGGTTTTATCCTGCAACATTATAAGGAAACATGGATAGTTGATGAGTCATTCCAAACAATTTCAGCTGTTCTGTAAGACTTTTTAAAAAACAAATACAAGATCTTTGAAATACTTTTTAGAGGTGGTATAGCATGCCTTTTGCAAAGACATTCATTTCCTATATTTACTCTTTTGTGTTCAATCTAATGATCTAATTGACATAAGCATTTTAATTGTTCACATTTTACAGACGAAAAATCTAATGTATAGAGAATCTTAATAACTTGACCAAGCGTATATGTGGCTAGTGACTTGATATATGAACTCAGTCACACTCCAGATACTATTGATGCTCAGATAATTGACATAAATTAATGAAACTCTTAAACTGTTGGTATGTTATTGCCTCTTTAAAAATCAATTATTTACAAACATAATTTAAACAATCCAAGGGTGACATTATTACTTTAAAAGCATAATTTTAAAAAGAAAAATTTTCTATGCTTAAGTTTGGAAAGTCAGATCTACTTGTTCACCCATGCAGTACATAAAGATAGCACTTGAAAAACGAATGCTTCACTGTTGCTGGGAGTGCAAACTGGTACAACCACTGTGGAAATCAGTATGGAGAAATCTCAAAGAAGGAGAACTAGAGGTCCCATTTGACCCAGCTATTCCCCTGCTGGGTATCTTCCCAAAAGAATTAAAAGAATCATACCACAGTGATATATCTGCACCCATGTTATAGCAACACAGTTTATAATAGCTAAAACTGGGAGAGCCTATCAAGCCTCCATACCAGCACCCCCAGCACCATGGAGGAGCCTTGCAGGCTCCTAGGAGCTAAGCTGCATGGGTGCCAGCAGCACACATCCAAGTCTTGCCCCTGCAATGAGAAGACACACAAAGTCTCAAAACCAGATTCCCAGATCACCTAAAGCAACCCCAAAGGGAAATGAGATGGAATAATCTGATACTCAACCAACTGAACTCCCTGAACTAGCAACAAAAGATGTGGAAAAGATGAAATCAGAAATAATTTCTCACATGACAGTAGAGATTGTGCCCATAGTGTAAGATATGATTAATAAATCTAGAGACGACACAGAAAAAAAAAAAGAGAGGAGCTGAGGAACATGATGGAATCCCAAAATAGGAAACAAATGGAATCCATAAAACAGATGCAAACATATTTACAGGAGATTAAAAATTCCACTGAAAGTTTACACAGCAGAATGAGCCAGTGTGAGGACAAAATTTCAGATATGAAAGATAAGATTGCAATTAGTGACCAGGAAAAGAAAAATTTCTTTAAAATTGTAAGGGAACACAAGAAAACAGTCTAGCAGCTGCTAGACAATGCAAAGAAGAATAATATAAGACTGATCAGAGCCAATGAAGAAACAGGAGAGAGTGTGGATGACATAAAAAAAACTGTTCACAAAAGTGATGGCAGAAAAATTCCCAAGCGGGGCAAAAGAACTTGACATACAGATAAGTGAGGCATACAGGATTCCAACTAGCCTTGATAAAAAAAATCTACACATAGGCACATAATAGTTAAGATTCCAGAAACCCAACAGAAGAACAAAATTCAACAACGAGTTAGAGAAAAGAAACAAATCATATACAAAGGAAAGCCCATCAGAATCACAGCAGACTTCTCAATGCAATCCCTCAAGGCAAAAAGAGCTTGGAGTGACATATTTCAAGCCCTAAAGGAAAACAGCCTGCAACCAAGGTTGATGTACCCTGCAAAACTATCTTTCAAAATTGATGGAGAAATAAGATACTTCCATGACAAAGAAGTGCACCTTAGGAATTTCGTGAATACCAAACCAGCACTCCAAAAAATTTGGGACAATATCCTAGGAAAAGACAATGAGGATCACAACCCCAGGAAGCCCAGCAGAATGAATCCATTGAGCATGACAAGAAATTAAATGAAAAGGGTGAGAATCCAACAAAAAGAAAAAGTCATGACAAGGATAAGTCAATACATATCACTTATAACCATCAATGTTAATGGTCTCAATTCACCAATCACAAGAAATAGACTGGCAGAATGGGTCAAGAAGCAAGATCCAACAATATTGCATACAAGAAACACACTTAATTCAGAAAGGACCTCATAGACTGAAAGTTAAAGGGTGGAAAACAATAATCCATGTGACAGGAACCTGAAAAAAAAGCAGGAATAGACAACCTCTTTGCAGATCAAGTGGATTTCAAACCCACACTGATTAAGTGAGACAAAGAAGGACACTACATCCTTGGAAAGGGAACAATCCAAGAGGAAGACATGAGAATCAATATATATGCACCAAACACTAGTGTGCCCAAATATGTAAAACAAATACTAACAGACATAAAAAATCAAATAGGCACTAATACAATAGTAGTGGGGGACCTCAATACCCTACTGTAACAAACAGATACATCACCTAGACAAAAAGTAAGAAACAATATACTAGAACTCAATTAAACTCTTGAACAAATGAACTTAACAGATGTTTACAGAGTGTTTCTCCCCACAAAATCAGAATACACATTCCTTTCAGCTGCACATGGGTCATTCTCCAAAATAGACCACATACTCTCTCATACAACATGTTTAAATAAGTGCAAAGGAATTGAAGTTATCCCCTGTATATTATCAGACCATAGTGCAATGAAATTGGAGATCAATAGCAAAAGAAATCAAAAGAATCTCATAAACACATGGAAAATGAACAACACACTTCTGAATAATCAGTGGGTCACAGGGGAAATTCAAGAAGAAACCAGACAGTTCCTACAATTAAATGACAATGACAATACAACATATCGGAATCTATGGGACACAAGGAAAGCAGTCTTATGAGGGAAATTCAGAGCAGTGAATACTCAGGAAATCAGAGCAAGATCAATTAAACAACCTGCTGCTGAACATCAAGCTTCTAGAAAAAGAAAGGCAGGACAAACCCAAAGCTCATACAAGGGAGGAAATTATAAAGATCAGGGCAGAAATCAATGCAATGGAGACTAAG
>NW_004624783.1:10914380-10924570 GCF_000247695.1 Heterocephalus glaber
AAATGCATTAAAGATCTAAATATTAAAACAGAAACACTGAATTGGCTTAGAACAGAGTTGAGGTAGAACTCTTGAAGACATTGGTGTAGGAAAAGATTTTATGAACAAAACCTCAGTTGCTTGTGAACTAGCATAAACAATCAACAAGTGGGATCTCTTCCTATTAAAAAACTTCTACACAGCAAGAGAAACCACCAGCAGTGTGAAGAGACCACCCACAATGTGGGAAAAAAATTTGCATCTGTTGTTCCTCAAATTATACTATCTAGAATCTATAAAGAAATTTAAAAAATCAGACCTCCCAAATTTAAAGACCCAATCCGAAAATGGGCATCTGAAATGAACAGACATTTCTCAAACAAAGAAGTATAAATAGCAAATAAACATATGAAAAAATGTTCAATATCACTGGTCATTTGACAGATGCAAATGAAAACAATGCTGAGATTCCTCCTCACTCCAAAAAGAATAGCTGTTATCAAGAAATTAACCAATACCAAATGCTGGTGGGGCTATGGGGAAAGAGGAACACTGCTCCACTGCTGGTGGGAGTGTAGACTGGTGCAACCACTGTGGAAATTAGTATGGAGATACCTCAAAGAACTAGAAGTGGAAGTCCCATTTGTCCCAGCTATTCCCCTGCTGGGTATCTTCCCCAAAGAATTAAAAGAATCATATCACAGTGGTGTAATGGATAATGTGAAATAGGAAGAAAAGGGGAAAAGGTGAAGGGAGGGGTAGCGAAAAGGAAAGAAGGGAATGGAATTAATATAAAAAAAGGAAACAATACAAACAAAGTCTTTGTAAATAGGCAGGGTTGGAGGGGTTGAAGGGAGGGCGGGCGAATGAGGAAAAAAGGAGAACCAAGAGTGATTATGTAAAGGTGCCAATTTTCAACGATAAATCTCATTATACTGTGTACCTAAAATGCATTAATATAATCAATTTTTAATAAATGAAAATTTAAAAATAACTAAAACTTTCAAACAGCCCAATTGCCCATCAACTGGAGCCTGGACAAAGTAGATGGCTTTTGTTTTTTTTCTTTTATAAAATGAAGTATTACTGAGCCATAAACAATGAGAAATTAGAGGCATTTATAGCTAAATAGATGCACATAGCAGCTATACTCTTAAATGAAATAAACAGCACGCACATGTGTATATACCGAATAGTTTCTCTGATGTGAGCAACTGAAAGTGTAAATACGGCTCAAGATGTATAATATATAATGTGAAATAGGATGAAAAGGGGCAAAGTGATTGGGAAAAGGAAAGAAGGGAGTGGAATTAATATGAGAAAATGAAAAAAATGGAAACAAAGTCTTTGTAAATAGGGAGGGATGCAGATGTTGAAGGGATGGCAGGGGTATGGGGAAAAATAAGAATTAACATATACTATGTAAAAGGACAAATCTCCAATGATGAATGTCATTATATCGTAAACCTTAAATGTACCAATAAAATTAATTTAAATAAAAAATAGGTCAAGGTGTTACTCTGCTTGGTTTGGAGATTTTGAAATTAGAAACACACATTAACTCCCTTCCCATTCAAAAATAATAAATTTGCATGAAGTGACTGTAAAAAATACTATCCTTTACAGGAAAGAAGAATGGCATACTTATACTGATATAATTTATTTACTTTATTGAGAAATTGGGAATGTCCTACTGAGAAGGAAGTAATGTACCAATTATTTCTTCAGTCCCTTTAAATTTCCATGCATCCAGTGATGTATGTTCCATTTCCATTCTGCACTTCTGCTAGGCAGATACTGTCGGGGACTCCATGTCATGAGAGTAGAAAATAACCAGAATTAGTCCTCACCGTACTACATGAAAGGAACAACTATTGTATTTTATGGACCTTGACTCTGTCTTTACCTTTTTTGTTCTTATCTGAAATACACATTTGGAGACTATGTCTTCTTGGAAGTTGAGGAGGAATTTCAGCTCATTTCCTTAATCAAAATGTTGACAATCAGCATTTGATTTTGATGAATGTTAGATAGTCTCAAGATTTGTACCTCTAAAACACAGTAACTTTCAAAACATTAACTTATTATATTTGATTATAATCAGTTCATGTGCATAACAGTCTTTGCAAGGTGTATTTCATATTTCTATATTTCTTTGCTTTCCTTTACTGATATATCTGTTAATTTAAATGGGCATATTTTAAGGTTATGGGCTTTTCTGAACACTAATGTTTTTCTTTACTCATCTTATTCAGTTGAAAGTATTTCTTGGCTCCATTCCTTATTCTGAATTTTCCTGAAGCAAGTAAATTGGTTTAAACATCTTACTGTAGTTTTATTCCTCAAAGTTTTCTCAATTTTGTTTATTAATAAAGATCCAGAAACCATGACTCTCTCAATCTGGAATACCAAGGTTTTGTAAACTATACCTGTTCTCACCCATTTTTGCTTACAAACCAGCACTCTATTACCTGACCTCTCCTTGCTATAATATCTTTACAATCACCATTGTTTATAACTACACATAATTGTAAAGTTTTCAACTTCCTTTCTGTTAAAGCCATACATTTTTCTTGTTGTTATTAATGGTGATATTTTATTTCAATTTTTTTAGATATATGTTCTGGCACCCCAAAGCCTAAAGTATGCATTTTACCAAATATTTTACTATTGTATATATAAATCTTCTTTGGGCTTAAATATCCACTTCATGTTGCCTCATATTTTAAGTGATACAGTACTGTCCCAATATCAGTATTTGTTAGGGTAAGTCCAACTATTCTGCACTAGCAGCCCCTAATCTCAGGACCTTTAACTGTACATGTTTATTTCCCTTTCACAGAAAATTCAGCAAAACTGTCCTCCAGAACTCCACCCAGAGTTTTCACAAGCGGACCTGCAGACTGGAATTACATGTGACCCTCTGCGTATTTCATAGACCATTGGCCATTACCATTGACAGTGTCCTCGTAAGACCAGGGGATGGAGAGTATAAAGGGTTGGATGAAATAATTGATAAGTATGCTATGAAAATATTTTATTCTGAACTTCCAATAAATTAAATAAATTATATAATGCCATCTCTGTCTGCTCAACAATAGTCTTTATAATCTGTGGTGTGGTTTTACACCTGCAGAGTTGAGGTAGCAGTTGGTAATGTCAGTTAGAGCACTTTACAATGCTAAGAGACAGCTCCAGATTTGAAATATGACTTTAGTTTCATAAGCACTATACTTTATTACCATTGAAATTACATTAGGGCAATAAAAACAGAATCTAAGACTAGTTATATGGCATTAAACATATCTGAGAGAAAGAACTGGAGAACAATTTCCATGAGAATTTAAACATTATTGTATAGTTTAATATTATGCAGCCCTCAAGCTTAAAATTTATTTTATGTGTGTGAATCTTAAGAGAAAATGATCAGAGGATAGCCTACATACAAAGTGAAGAAGCACTATAATAAGATCCATAAATAAAATTCAAATACTATTTTTGAAAGTAAAAAATATTTAAGTTTTAAAAAAATATATTTAAGTTTAGCAACATTCTATGAATCAATAAGTGATAGGATACTAAAGTGTTGATATCTTGAGTACTACAAGTATGCAATGGCCAAAAAAAATAAAAAATAATCTTAGATATGAATATATTTCACATTACTCATTTTCTTACTGTCAATCAAGGAATTCAATTTAAATGCAATTTAAATATGTATATATTTTCAAAGAAATACTTAAAAATTTAGAGTTATGATATCAGAAATGCAATTAAGCTACTAATAAATTAATTAGCAAATTTCTCATCCCACTTGTGCCAGCAGTCTTATAGGTATAGTTTTCAACTGGATATGGAATGTACATCAAAGCATCTGCTTTCAGGATGCTTTAGTGCTCAGAAAAATTAAAACAGATGCATCAGCAGTTGTTTTCTGCAGTAAGTCTTAACCAAACTATATAGGTCCATATAAAGGAAGGGAAAGAACTTAATACTATGATTTTTTTACAGCTATGCCATCTTGTTCATTAAAATGATACTACTTTGGTAATACAGTATTCTATTTTGTAGCTGACTTTATAAAATAATTTTATCTTTACAATCCAACCTCCACATTACCAGGACAAGCTTAAAAAATGAAATGAGACTTTAAAAAGTGCTATTTTAAATATATTCTATGCTATCAATCTGAACACTGAAAACAATCATCTCTGATAAAGGGAATTATGCCTTTTTAGGTAAAAATTAAAGTAGATCTGCCAAAGATAGTGAGAATGATCCCTTATTGCACATAATTACTGTAATTAAATTGGACATTATTTTGATCATTAGAGTGGAAATCTGAAAATGTATGAGAATTCCTTGTATGAAAAATGATTGACTTCACACTTAAATACACAAAAGGAAAAATATACAGGAGAAAATAATAGCTAAAATTTAGTTTAGAGTAACTTCATATTTAAAATACACCATGAGAGGATGAGATAAAATTATTTGGCCACAGTTTCCTCATGAAACAGAGAAGCGAATGGGCATCCCATCTGGGGCTCATTACTAGCTTTGCTTTTGGCTCTGAGATGTAATTCCAAGGGCAAAGCTTTCTATTAAGTTCAGAGTCAGACAATTCAAGCTAGTAGTCTTGGAGCAAAGAAGGAAGCAGGTGCCTGGAGGACAGAAAGGAAAATAGAATTTGATCCACATTCTATTTCTCTCTAGATGCTTGGTACTGGGCCAGGAATTCTTCCAACTTGTGATCCTGATGGGCAGACACTCCAGCCAGTTCTCCTTGGGGTTTCACATCTAATGAGTGCCAAGGCTCATTAAATGTTCATTACTCGCCCCAGTATTCTGGTTCTTTGGTTTTCCATTAACGACAATTGAAACAGTGCACTAGATTTGTAGAAATTGAGCTGCTTCTTTATATATGTACTTCTGAAGCTTGAGTTTCTTCAATAGCTTGTGAGGCAAGTAATGTGATACCAAAAATTTGAGAGCGAGGACAGTTGAACAGGAAAAAAAGACACATGAAAAGATGCATTGTTTCATTAGGGAAATAAATACTGAATCTAGGGCTAATTATGTATTTGATCTTACAGAACACTGTTAAGTGGGCTTCTGAGATGCATGTCAGAACATGCAGTTTAGAGGATAAGAGGGAAGACTATTTTTTCAGAACTTGTTTTCAGTAGCTGTAGGTCTGAATGTTAGTTTCTATCCAGTCTTGGATACAAATAGCCTCATGGACATCAACATTCCACTCTTAGTTGTCTACCTGTGAGTGTCAGGATGTCTCTACTCTTCCAACTTGTGTCCTCAAACCTTAGAGCAGAGCTACAGAAAGTCCTTGCCCAAGAAGAGACTGTCAGATTGCCCCTGTGTGAGGCTGTGGGACACCCTCAAGGAACACGCCACCATAGCAAGGGCTGTAGCATCAGTTGCAGTCAAGAGGA
Source organism: Heterocephalus glaber (assembly GCF_000247695.1). The sequence goes on from NW_004624783.1 coordinate 10,919,810, forward strand.
TTCCAAGTGATGCACAAGCTGTCCTCACACATTGGTTTATATTAAAACTAGATATGAACTAAAGTACTGGGAATATGAATGGAAGGAAATGGGGACAGGTAATGGTTACAACACTACTTCCTCAATGCAACTTAATTACTTTGCCACCAACTTTAAAGCTTTTATTTTGTACACTACGCATGGTAGAGAGTGTCCCATTTAGCCTTGAGGAATTGTTAAGTATATTCAGACTTTATATATTTTAGTAAAATGCCCTTCAAATATCAGTTACGAAGTAGCTACAAAACTTTTATTATTAAACCACACTATTAATAAACAAAGCATTTTAGATACATCAGTATCAAGCTACTTGAAAACTGAAATACCCGGGAAGTGGTAATTATCCCTTCTGATGTGGTAGAAAGTCCCTTGAACTTGTTTTCAGCATCTGTAGGTCTGAATGTTAGGATACTTGCTTTGTTATTGTATAACCTTGGACAAATCTTTTAAGTCTGAATGTCTTTATACATAAAACTCAACTAATAAACCTTGCTCAGAAATGATACTGGTTGAGTGTGTAGTCAAACAAAATGATGTTAGTACCCTTGGACTATTTAACTTAATCTTTATGACCTTTACTGTGATTTAGGGACTTTAGAGACCATCCCAGATTGTTACTGAGTGTAAAACTAAGGAAGCTAACTCCAGTCTCTCTCCTTTTCACACTAATCTGACAATTTCAATAAGCTCCTTATAGTCATAAAATTTTGCATCATTGTTGATAATTTCCAAAATTCCCAACCCACTCTCATAATAACCTAGTCCTCTGATTCTCCATCTCTGCCTCCTAATATAGACTATTTTAACATAAATGTTATGTGCCTGAATATTCTTTTTTCCTTAAAGTGGAATTTCCCATCCTTAAAAGTTTTCTTCAGCTTCTTCATAGAACTATGCCATTGTCTTTACCTTAATGTTCTGTTTAGGTTTTGACTGACAATAATCGTCTCAATACATGAAGTGTAAAAATTCTGGATCTTTGAACAATCTCTTACCTTGTGATGGTTACATTATAATTTATTTGTTGTCCTCTAGTTCTTCAAATATTCTGAAGGGCACCTTCTTAGATACAAAAGCACATTAGAGAAACTTCATCATATTAATTAGCATTCCTCAGCTAACAATACTCAAAGCATTTCATATATTCCTAAATCCTAGAAGAGATATTTTCCCTATGATCAAACTATATATTCTTGAGTATATCAGTTTTCTTTGAGAAGTCAAAATGCTGATGAATTCATTATATCAGAAGTTACCTCTGAAATATTGTTTTAGGTACTTGCAATTATGTCTTATCTACAAATTGTTCTATTTTAGAAGTTTATAACTGTTGCAATCAAGCATGTATAATCTCTAGTTGTTCCATCAATTTGAGTAACAACACATGTTTAAAAAGACTTCACAAAAAATGTGTAAAGTTGTCTCTAATGTTTTTTTTTTCCAAAAAAAAATTAAGCCAAAGGGAAAAACAGCCTTTCTCTAGTACTACATGATTGCAGAAAAGGAGAACTGTTCAAAATTTCTGAGAAATGTGTTTTAGAAATAAACTCTAGTTAAACATATTAACAAGTTAGAGGTGATTTTAAGACAAGGGGAGCACTTAAATCAGGATTAAACTTAGAGTAACTTGAGTTGAAAATATAAAGTTATGGTTGACTCTGTACTGAGTATAAACTAATGTGCTTGAATACAAAGCAAAATGTTCCAGAAGTTTTTGAAGATAAGTAATTGTTCTAGTTTATGCATATCATAAGGACTAACATAGGTGCTATAGCACTAGCACAATAAATAGATGGTTCACTGATGCTGACTCTAGGAGGTGAGGAAATTCTGTTTCCTCATTTCATCTCCTTTCTCCCTGAGAAAGAACAATGTAAACCAGATTGTAGAACACTAATTGGGTGTGTTTATAATGGAACCATGCTTTCTTTAAATATAAAGAATATACCATTGCCTCTTTAGCCCTTCTGTGAACCAAATGACCAAGACAAGGCAGGAGACACAAGTAGCATGTTTTGTCATTATGCTTAGTCCTCTTTTTTCCTTACCCCTTACATAAGCAATTAGAGTGTAGCCTAGAGTGCAGCAATACCCATCATTTGGATTTTATCTCAAAGACAGAATGGTCCATATTGTCTTAATTAACTCAGGTTGCTAAAACAAGATACCATAGACTAGATGGCTCAACCAACAGAAATTAATTTCTCATGATTCTGGAGGCTAAGAAGCCCAAGATCAATGCTAACAGATTTTAGGAACTTGTAGAGATTCTCTTCCTGCTTTGCAGATGATGGTCTTTTTTTGTATACTCATATATGAGTCTTCTTATAAAAACACTAATTCAGTCATTGATCCTCTGCCCTCATGATCTCCTCTAACCCTAATTATCTTCCAAAGTTCCACTTACCTCCCATTGAGGATTAGAGTTTTAATATACAAACTGAAAGTGTGGGAAAAAGAAACACTCAGTCCATAAAAAGGTTGTTTCAAGGTTTAGAGGAATCATTAATTAAGCATTATTTGGGAATAATCTCTAAGTAAATATTTTTATCTTTATGCTGTTGTGCTATGACTTTTGTGTTTATGACAGGAAAATTTTTATACTACGTATCATGATAAATTCCAACTTTTATTCACTTATATTCATCAACTGTTAATATCTTGCCTCTTTTCTTTTTGATACTTTATCTTTCATTCCATTTCTCTGTCTTTGTTAATAAATTATAAATAGTAATAGGTATGCAATCAAACAAATATAAACATATTTTACCTAATGGTTTCAGAGTTATTAACACCAAGATGTTTCGTCTTACAACCTTCTCTATTTTATGAAAGGCCATTTCATAAGGGTAGAACGAAATTAATGAAATATTATACTTTTAAAACTGAAAGACAAAGTCTTCAGAAGTCAACATACTGAACACTTCTATATTGCAGATTAAAAATTGAGCCTCAGAAAGGTAATTTGATTTGCTTAAATATCGTCTTACTTTGTTGTTGCTGGGACAAAATATCTCACTCACATAAGTTAAGAGAGGAAAGGTTTATTTAAGCTCAGTTTGTAGAGGATTTAGTCTGTAGTTGGCTGGTTCTGAGGCAAGGCAGGATGGCAGAGGAGAAAGAGCTCATGGTATGGCAGGCAGGAAGCCATGAGCAGGGGTCCTTCCTTTTTCTTTCTATTCCATTCAAGCTATAAGCCTATTCTTTTGTGCCACTCACATCCAAGGTGGGTCTTCCCATTATCCACACCCATAACAATGCTAAACACATCGGTGGGATAATCCAGTCATCACACACTTAATTTGGTATCACATACGCATGATCTAGCTGCCTCTCACTTATGACAGTTAAGCTTAAATGTATCAACTCAATTGGTTTGGGAGAAGCCTAGAGGACTACACACTTCTGGATGTGTTTGAGTGGGTCATGGTGTCTATATCTAGTTCATGAGTCCTTCATCTGTAGCACTTCTTCCTTGTGTTCTACTTCCTGGTCAACATGAAGTGTGCTCCACCATACATTTCTACTGTGATGGTTACTCTGTAGCCAGATGAGCTGACCACAGCATGAATCCTCTGAAACCATAAGTCAAAGAAATCTTTCCTCTTTTAAGTTTTGAATGTCATATGTTTTTTTCCAGCAGTGGTAAAGCTGCTTAATAAAGAAAATTGATACAAGAGAAATGAAGTTTTTTCTGTATGGTGGCATTACCTGATCATGTGGTTCAGAAGCTTTTGGAACTAGTTTGTGGAGTAGGTAAATAGTTAGAGATGCCAGCTAGAGAAAACCTAGAATGTTGTAAGCAGAGCTTGATGGACATTCTGGTAAAAGCTCAGAAGACAAAAATAGAGAAAGGCCAAGTTCATGGAGTATCATTTGGGAATGAGGACTCTACTAGGACTTAGACTAGAAACCATGAATCCTATATGCTTAAAAAAAACAAAAAAGATTGTCTATATTCTGAGACTTTGCAGAAGCCTCAGTTAAAGGATGGTGGACTAACTGATCTGGTGGAGCAAACTTGAAGGCAGCCCAGTGTTCAAGCTATGGCATAGGTACAGGTAGCTGCTTTTAGTCTGGTGTGCACTGAGAATCAGCAGTGAAAATTGGACCAATCTCAACAAAATTTAAAATTTGGCATGAAAAGAAGCCCATGTACTTGGGACTGAGGAAGGTGTGGTTGCTAAAAATATTAGTGCTTTTAAAAGACACCAAGTACTTTGAACCTGAACAGCACAAATGATGCCTGGAGGGAAACTCAAGACTCACTCAGGAAAGCTGATTAATATAGTTGGCAAAACAAAATAAAACAAACAAAAAAATTCAAAAAGCAATTATAATATGATGTGGGTTAAATCTAGTGACTCATAAATTCCATAATATTTGTATTAAAAGTAAGCTTAAATGTTAAAATGCATAGTGGGGTACTCCTTAAAAAACGTAGCACTTTATGTTAAAATTTTCAGAGGCCTTTTGAAATAAATGTATAATGGTGGCTTTCAGATGCCAAAGGTTGAACTTTCATGGGCATGACTATAACTAATTTTGTAAAGAGTAAGAGTTGTGTAAATAAGAAATAAATTCAGGGAGTTGGTGGAACATGCTGAATCACCCTGCTGCAGACAGGCAGGTCTGTGGATGCTGTACCAAGGTCACAAGTCGCACGGAACACACTGAATCAGTCCGTGACCCGGCAGCAATCCAGTGGACACCCCCCCCCCC
>NW_004624783.1:10935910-10971148 GCF_000247695.1 Heterocephalus glaber
TATATATTTATATATTTATATATATTTATATATATTTATAAATATATATTTATATATTTATATATATATTTATATATATATATTTGACCCTGTACTATTTACAGATAAAGTAGCCTTTTACTAGTTTGGAAATATAGCTTTACCATTAATCAAGAGTCATTCTATGTATGTGTACTTTATCACATTATCATTGTGTCAATTTTGTATTTAGTGTTACGATAAATATTGATTTCAATTTTGTTCTACTTTAGGACAATCATGGACATTTGCTTTAAAAAGATCTGTATAAATTTAATAATAAATTTACATAAACATAACTGATAAAAGTTTGTTTGAAATTATGCTGAACTTTTATGTATTCCATCAAACTGGAATGTAGTGGTGAAGGTGATACACTGAATTGATTGAAAAAGAGACAAAAAATTGAGGGAATATGTATTGCCATTCTCATATTTTATTCAAAGAATGAGTTCAAACAGCAGGCAGTGTCGAAAAGAGATGTCACCTCAGACCCTTCGGTTCCCTTTCTTGGGAGAAAATAAATATTCATGCCCGTCACCTTGATTTGTTCTCCTCCATCCTTAGTGAACAATAAAACTCAGGCACAGTTCAAAAAGCATCGTTAGATGACATCAGATCCAAATTCTGGTCTCAAGTCTCTCATTTTGAGATGTATAACAACACTTCACTGACTCTCAGTGGGTTTTATTTCCCTTAGGAAAAATTTAGCCTGGAAAACTTCATTATTCTCAAGACCATTTCTTTTTATAAAACAATGTATCCTTTAAGAGAATTTTTGGCTTTATTTCAATGATTTTGCATTTAAAAGTTAATAGGAAATGGCACACTTCCTCCAGATACAGAAACATACAGGAAACAAAGTTCCTATGAAAGTGGAACATGAAAAACTGGATAACTATAGCATCTTATATCTTAAAAACATGAATAAATGGTGGCAGTCTCCTACAGGCACAGAAACACATACTTGAAGGAAACATCTAACAGGTATGAGGAAAATAAATTAATAGCCAAACGTGTTTTTAAGAAAATATATTGTAATAGATATTAATTCAAGGATATGTATCAAATGGGAATGATTTTGGAAATGTACATTTTAATTTTTTCTGTGATGTAAAGTGAGCTTATATTTTGGAGAAAGTCATTTTTAAAAATATCTGAAAACAATGATGCAAACTTTTTTCTGAAATGAAAAGCATATGGAGAATACTTATGCACAGCAATTATTAACTATATTTCTGGCTTTAGTGTTCTTTTTGTTAAACTATATCAGTTACCATGAGACTCTAAATGAGGCTGTGATGAACTGCATACTAAATATGTTGTAATAATTGTTAGAGGGTTCTGTCAAATAGTATTGTGCTCACTAAATCATGCATCACCAGTGTTATGATTTGCAGTGATAAAGTTATGCTATGGTAATCTTTTTGGAACATTGCAGCATATGGTACCAGATGCCGAGGGCATACTAATTAATGAGAAAATTAGCACATAGATATTTGTTCACTGTAATTCATCCACAGCCAAGGCTTACAGCATAACTCAGGAAGAAACTTGAAACGTCAAGGTTAATTATACACAAAACTTAACATTGGTCTTTAATAGCAACACACAAACAATGTGTGGAGTTTTTTAATGAAGAAAATAAAGCATGATATTTTTACAATTATTTTATTCTTCCATTTTCCAATACCAATTATGCTAAGAAAAAGTATTTCACCTGCTTTACAAAAATGTGTTTATCAAATTATTTTTACATCCCATATAATATTCTCAAGAATAAGAGCAGGCTTCAGGGTGGAGTCATCTACAGGCTAAACATGTACTAGTCTAGCCACATTTTTGCCTCACACTGCTAAGTGACAAATAGAAGTTGTTGAATATCCAAAGGTCTCCCCCAGTGAAAGTCATCTCGCCTGTTCAGGTAATCTCCGTATCTAAACAATTTATACTACACAGTGAAGGTCCTGTAATACAAATTATATCACTTTACTTTGTGGTATGTAAGTTAAGCATGAGTTCTGAAGTCATATTACGCATGGACAAATTCCAGATCTACCACTTGTGAGTTTATGGTCTTGGGGTATTATCTCATCTCTCTTAGGCACAGGTCTTTTTTCACTTGTCATTAAAATTATTACAGTATCTACTTCAGAGGGTTGTTGGAAGAATTCATTGAGGCGTTCCATAGAAAGCAAGCACCAGAATGTGTGGAAAATAAAAATCATTCAGTAAATGCAATAATTTATTTTAATTGTTATTTAGAAAGCATAATGAGGTAGTTATCATGGTCATTAGTATTATAGGTAAATAAATTTGGACAAAGGACATGACACTTGAGGAAATTTGAGCAAACAAGTTTAAAGTATATAATCTGTGTTGAAAATACAAACCATTAAAAATAAAAATAATGTTACAACTGCGCAATTTTACCTACAAGACTGACGTTTTATAGGCTAGCTCTTTGCAATTGGAAAACATAAAACTTCTCATTTTGAAAAACTGAATATAAAAAAAGCTATAAGAATTCTTTTGAGCCTATCTATATTAGTTCTACAGGAAGATCCAGCCCTACAGTCTGCAGGCAGTCCCATTAGCGTCTGGTTTCAACTCCCATTTCATGCCCTCTTACCATTCTTTCCAAAACCTTAAACCAACAATTTTAGGAAAATAGAAGATATTTTCCTAAGAATACTCAGCTTTCGAATGGTCCCCCAGGAGAGGAAAAAGAAGTTCTTAGAAAATTTATTGCTGAGGCAGACTCAGAAGGATTATTCTGAGAACTGCTTTGCAAATCCAAAGAATGAAGCCTATGCAACCTACATCAAATAGGATATTAAAATATGTTTAATATACAAATCCAAAAGCATGACAATTCATAGAAATAGAACCATGTCATCCTTGTTAAAGACATGAAAATCATTAACAGATTTCATTGACTCCTGTATGACCCTATAAAGAATACTTTGAACCTTAAAAAGCAAATCTAATTTTAAACAGGCATTAGCACTGAAAAAACTGACTTCTTTCTGAATGTATTTTAATTATCTTGTGTACATAGAAATTTTCTTCCCTATCTTCCTCCTCTACATCTTGTTTCTTTTATATTTTGTGTAAAATTCCAACCTTTTCAAAAATAAAATATCTAAATGCAAACTAATCTATAACTTGACTAGTGTGTATGAATGAACTAATCTCAAATCTGTATTTCCAGAATGTAGTTTTATTGAATAGTGGCATGGAAAAATATCTAATTAACTTCAAACAAAGAAAACAACAAAATCTACACTTAGAGGGGAAATCTGTCTGAGTGCTCTGTAGGGACATACTTAGAAACATCTGGATTCAATTCTAGTGTTCTCAACTAAAAGGAAATAATATGACATTTACAATCCAGGCCTAACTCATGTTCAATTTCATTCTCCAAGACTTAATATATATTTAATTTAACTATATAGTTATTGTTTATGTTTTTAACTTTCAAAGATGTCTTAGTTTTTCTGTCTTTTTTTGAGGGGAGGGGGTTGTGAGAGGGTCTCCCTATGCAGTCTTGGCTGGCCTCAAACTCCTGGCAATCCTCTTGCCTCAGCCTCCTGAGTGCTAGGATTACAGACATGGACCACCATGTCCAGCATTTTCCTCTCTGTCTTTAAGGGCTACATACTGTTGCTTGTATCCCTGGAAGATAAATAGTATACTATCCAGATCATAGTAATTAAGATAATTCTCATCACATCTCTTTTTACATTTCTTCCATATATAAAAGACTTTGATATCTTCACATCCCTACATAACAGTCTTCAAAGTGAAAAAGTGGGTATATTCTGAGAACAGATCTAGAAATGCTCATTGCTGATAAATTAATAATAAAATTAAGGCTTAAAGGGCCAGGGATTTAGCTCAGTGTTTCTGCCACCTGCCTGGAAAGCACAAGGTCCCGAGTTCGATCTCTAGTACAAAAAAAAAAAAGGCTTAAAGAACTAGAAGCAATTATTCTAAGGAAAATACAATTGATTTCTGATATCTTCAAATATATAGTAGGGGTATTTAAAGGCAAGGGAGTAAAAGATACAAAGACAAAGAAGTAAACTTCGCACTAGCTAGGAGGAGGTTCTAAATAGGATACCTAAGAAGACTCTTAGTCTTGAGATTTTTAAGGGGTGTGGAAGTGAGCACAGGATATTGTGTAAACAATATAATCTCTATCTTATAGGACACTATGCACTTTTCAGGGTCCAATCTCTGCACTGTCCATGCCGTGCCCACACAAGGCCCATGTACCCTTGAGCCAATGCTGGCCTAATCATGCTCTGCAGAGGGTCCAAACAGTACAAGGAAACCTGGCAGATTTTTTTTTAAGATTCCTAGAGGGCTGTGACTCAGCTGACTCCATTTTGGGCTTCTCAACTCCATTTTAGGGCCACTGTCCTTACTGCCTAATAGAATCCTAATTGTTGTCTAATTTTTGTTACCGGTGGGGCAGTGATCAGGGAATACGTTAGGCTTTTACAAAAAAGGAAAAAAGGAGCAGGCAGGAAGTCTATATTCTGAACTGGTTTTGTTGTCATCCAGAGCATGTGTCACTTTGTTTCTTCTTCTGTGGAACATCCCAGTGGACTTTGACCTCCATAAGGTAGTTTCTATGGTTCTCTTCAGACAAACATGTTACTTTTTTTTTTTCTAAGTTCTTTTATTGGTGCATTTTAGGTATACAATATGTTTACATTTAGCATTGGGTACTTGTACCTGTACATGATATATCTTGGTTCTTAATTTTTTCCCCATTACCTGTGCGGCCTTCACCCCCTCCACCCTTCCCTACTTACACAGACATCATTTCCATTTTTTTTTCTTTTCTCATGGTTTTTCTTTTCCCTCCTTTCCTTTCCCCTTCCCCTCCCTTCACCCCTTCATCTTTGAACCTTTTTTCCTGTTTCAAATTATCAATTTTTCATTTTAATTATTTTAACCCTTGTTTACACTATCAGTTTCTCACACTAGTCAAACTATTCAGTATTCATACATGTGTGTTCTATTTATTTCACTTACTTTCCGGCATGTTAAACCTTGCAATGATCTACATATTTAGTGTCAATTGACAAAGAGAACTAAAGACTGAGGAGGGATGTTACAAAGGTCACCAGATGTGCTGGGCTCTGTAAATCAAAAAAAAAAATTACTTATCAATTAATACCTTAGCCATTTATATGAGACTTTTAAATTTAAAATGCTTGGAAAAAGGAAGGGGACATCAACATTCCAAAAGGACTAGGGAGTGATTACAAATTTTAAAATGGGCAGAAGGAGGGGTAAATAAAATTGACTCTTTATTTTTCTCTAATACATATAAAATACAACAGTAGCTAATTAAGATCTGGTGTGTTAACTTCGAGGTAAGCTGGGTCTCAGGGTCTTTTCTTAGCACTTGAATTATGTCTCAAGTTTACCACACAGTTGTAAGATGGTTTTGGAAGTACAACCATCTCATCCAAAGCTCAAGCAGAAGAAAGAATAAAGGGAGCTTTCCTAGAGGCTACATCAGAATTTTACCTATATTTTATTCAAGAAAAACTAAGAATTTTATTTGTTCATCACTGAACACAAGAACATTCACAACTATAAAGAGCTCTATCACTGAGAAAAGTAAAAATTCATAGCTGATCAACAGCTAGCAGCTTCTTAAATTAGTATGGGGCCAATTATAACTGGGCTTTATTATAAACAAAATAGTTATATAAACAAAGACATTAGATTTTTCATTTACTTTAAGAAAATTTGTAGAACCACCTTCTGGGAGCTGTAAAATTAGAAGTTCTTTCACAGATATTAAAATTCTTTAATTAAATTGATTTCCTTAGACATTTATTACATTATTAAATAACCATCTTAGATATACAAAAGAATTTCTACTTGTTAAGATAACAAAGACCATATAATACAGAACAGAATAGGCTAAATAGCAATACACAATTTTCTTTTGTGGATCAAAGGAAAAACTGTGTTCTGCACTAATTAATTAAAAAATGTTTCACAATTATAGTGGACTTGGCAATAGGAAATTATATAGACATTTAATAAATACAGAAAATATATCTTCTCTATTTATATTTGGCTTTCTCATATAACAGAAACCATGCAATGTTTAAACTTGTGTGACTGATTTATTTCTCTTAACATTATGGCTTCAATTTACCTACAGATACCTCCAGTTTATTTGTTTATTTATTTATTTTTCATTCATTAATTTTATTGGTACATTTTGGGTACACAATATGCTGACATTCATTATTGGGAATTTGTACCTTTACATAATATATCTTGGTTCTTATTTTTTTCCCAATTCCCTTCCCCTCCCTTCAACCCCCCACCCCTCCCAATATACATTTTTGTTTCCATTTTTCCATTTTTTCCATTTTTCCATTTTTTCATTTTCTTATATTTATTCCTTTCTCTTCTTTCCTTTCCCTTACCCCTCCCACTTTCTGTTCCCTTTGCTCCTTTTCTTCCTATTTCACATGATCTATTATACCTTTTGATCCTTATTTATACTTTCATTTTCTTACACCAGAGAAACTATTCAGTATTTACAAAGGCCTGCCCTATTTATTTCACTTAAGAGTATGGCCTCAATGTGCATCCAATTTAGTTATAAATGTCTCAAATTTCTCATTCTTTATGCCTGAGTAGTACTCCATTTTATAAAAAACAAAAAACAAAACAAAACAAAAACACATTTTCTTTATCCAGTCTCCAGTTGATGGGCAGTTGGGCTATTTCCAACTTTTAGCTGTTACAAGCTATGCCACTATGAACATGGATGCACATATATCACTGGGGTATGATACTTTTAAATCTTTTGGGAAGATACCCAGCAGGGGAATAGCTGGGTCAAATGTGACCTCTAATCCTAGTTTTTCGAGGTATCTCCATAATGATTTCCACAGTGCTTATACAAGCCTACACTCCCAACAGTGTAGAAGGTTTCCTTTCTTCCCCACATTCCAACCAGTATTCATTATTGGTTGATTTCTTGATAGCAGCCATTCATTCTGGAGTGAAGTGGAATCTCAGCATTGTTTTCATTTTGATCTGTCACATGACCAGGGATATCAAAAACTTTTTCATATGTTTATTTGCTATTTCTACTTCTCTGTCTGAGAAATGTTGGTTCATTTTGGATACCCATTTTTGGATTGGGTCTTTAATTTGGGAGGTCTGATTTTTTGAAGTTCTGTATATATTATAGATAGTAGACCTTTGTCCAAGAAACAGTTGGTAAAAGTTTTTTTTCCCACATTGTGGGTTGTCTCTTCAAGCTGTTGATGGTTTCTATTCCTGTGCAGAACCTTTTTAATAAGTAGAAATCCCACTTGTTCATTGTTTGTGCTACTTTACATGCAACGAAAGTTTTGTTCATGAAATCTTTTCCTATGCCAATGTCTTCAAGAGTTTTACCTAACCTCCCTTCCAGCTGCTTTAGTGTTTCTGTTTCAATATTTAGATCTTTAATCCATTTCAATTTTAGTTTAGTGATGGTGGGAGATATAGGTCTAGCTTTAATCTTTGGCAAGTTGAAGCCTAGTTTTTCCAGCACCATTTATTAAAGAGGCTATCTTTCCTCCAGTGAGGGCACTTAGGTCTTTTGTCGAAGATGAGGTGGCTGAGTGTGTCTGGAGTTTTTTCTGCATCTTCTCTGTTCCAGTGGTCCTCAGGTTTGTTTCTTTGCCAGTACCATTCTGTTTTTATCACAGTAGCTTTCTAGTATAATTTCAAGTTAGGGATTCTGATATCCCCTACCTTGTCTTTGTTACCTAGTGTTGCTTCTGTGAAGCATGCTGCTGGAATTTCAATTGGGATTGCACTGAATCTACATAGCAGTTTTGGAAGTGTGGCCACTTCACTATATTGGTTCTTCCTACCCAGGAGGAAGGGATGTCTTTCCATTTTCTTATATCCTCTTTGATCTCTTTTTACAGAGTGCTACAGTTTTCAATAGAGCCAAGGACAAAAGTCATATGATCATCTCATTAGATGTAGAAAAAGCATTCAACAAAATCCAACACAGATTTATGATAAAAACCATACAGAAAATTGGAATAGACAGTCTCTATCTCAACCCAATAAAAGCTATCTATGAAAAACCAACTGCCAATATCACACTAAATGGTCAAAAGCTGAAATCCCTCATACTAAGGTTAAGAACAAAGCAAGGATGTCCACTATCACCACTCCTGTCCAATATAGTTTTGGAAACATTAGCCACAGCAATTAGACAAGAGAAAGAAATAAACGGAATAAAGATAGGAAATGAAGAAGTTAAATTGTCGTTATCTGCAGATGACATTATCTTCTATATAGAAGATTCCAAGAACTCCACCAAAAGCTTCCAGACTTAATAACCAAATTCAGTAGAGTAGCCAGACACGTGGTCAATGCACAAAAATCAATAGCTTTCCTGTACACGAACAATAGACTCACTGAAAGAGGAACTGGAAAAAGAACTCTTTTCACATTAGCATCTAAAAAAAATGAAATACCTAGGAATCAATCTAACAAAAGAAATCAAGTTTTTTTATGACAGAGTAATACTCCATTATGCACAAATACCACATTTTCTTTATCCAGTCATGCTGATGGGCATACAGGCTGCTTCCAAGATTTAGCCATTATGAATTGTGCTGCTATAAACATGAATATGCATGTGGCCCTGTAATATGTGTCTTAAACTCTTTCAGGAAGATACCTAGCAGGGATGATGGCTAGGGAAGGAGAAAAAAAGGAATTAAAATATGTTATGTACATGGACAAACTCCCCTTTGATAAACGTGATCATTGTGTACTACTAACATGTTCTAATAAAAAAATTAAAATAATTTTAAAAGTATCTTCTTGATTTTAGTCAATCTTGAATGTTTTTTTTTAACTCCTAACCATTCCTCAATCCATTGTGATTAGCTTTCCATGTCGCCATCCATTAACTTTGCTAATTCTGTTCAACACATAGTTATTGAAAGAGTTTGGAATCCCAAAATAAATTTTCCAATGAATATTTCTATTTATATTTACTCTCCCCTCAGCATATTGTGCTGTTAATTACCCTGTATTTTTATTTTTTCTTTCTACATGTACCACTTATTTTATGTCTCATGTATTCTCCGTAGTGAGAATCAACTGTTCTTCCTATGCTCCAGCTCCTCCCTGCCCCCCAAGTAACCAAATACAGCATATATGTTATCAAGAACTGAAACTTCTTGAAACTATTTCTTTATTTGAATTATATTCTCTTAAAGAATGTAGTCAATGAGGTTGCCTGGTGACATGGATTAAATATGAGGTGTCTTCCAAAAGTCACATATTGATGGCTACACCACTGCCTTGCGGGCCTCCCAGCCAGGGGTGCACCAGTGAGGAGAGGAGCCATGTGGGCACCTGCAGCAGCACCACAGCCTGCTCCTCCTCACCCCCTCAGCCCCTGCCTCTGACCTCCTGGTTTCGCCTGTACCTGGAGCCACACCCCAGAGGGAAAGTGTGTCATAAAGGTCATTGTCCTGAGCTCCAGAAGATAGAGCTGAAGTGAATAACAGAAAGAGGGCCTCTCTCAGGCTCCTTGATGAAAATGGAAGCCCACCAGAAAAGTGAAGAGAATCTGCAATAAAGGCACACTAGACCACCATACTTGGTAAGTTGGAGAGATCATCACCTCCCATCAGAAAATGGACTATCTTCAGGGGAAGGGTAGCTGGAGCCTTGAAGAGTTCAACCCTTCAGGAAGTCAGGGAGCTCTAATTGGGTCTTGCATCCTGAATCTCAGGGATCTGCTGCTGGCTTGCTGAGACTAACTGACTTAGATCTGCACACTGCTGCCCACATTGTCTATTGTGAAAGCAGAGACATACCATAAAGGAGGTCCTTCGTTTTTATTTTTTGCTTTCAAAATTATTTTTTCTCTTATTTTTAATTTTTAGTTGTTATTTTTTTCTATTCTTTTCAATTTTTTTCTTCTATTTCTTTTTTCTTTTCTTTCTCTCACTCTCTCTCTCCCACATTATTCTTCATCTCCCTTTTTGTTCCTCTTCTTGCCCTAATTGAGATTTCTTTTTTTTTCTTTTCTTCTCTCTTTATCCTTCTCCTAATTGTCATTAGTTTCAAAAGAAAGTGAATACAGTTCTTAGCTTCCCTATTGCTGATAGGTTGTTTTGTTCTTGTCTTTGCTCTTTCATTCTGTCTTTCCCTCTTGTCTTCAACAGTTTTTCTAGAGTTTGTGTGATCTTCCTGTGTCCTCTGGCCTCACTTTTAACCTTTCCTTAGCCTTCTATCTCTCTATCCCTCCCTCCCCAACTTTTAAGTCCCCATCCTGAAGGGTAAAGTTGCCATATTGAAGAGTTTATTCCCTATAAACATATTTTGGGCTGGTCCTCAAGTTTTATTTAATTCACTCGGTTAAAGGTGATAGATTAATAACTACCACAAATTGTCATTTTCTAAGCTGTACTTTATACTATTGTTATTGCTGATTGTATCACTTGGGCTAAGGTGTTGTGATCGATCTAATCAATTATCCTTCTGGTATAATGAAAATGAGATTGTCCCAGAGTCATTAGAGACTAAAAATCTTAAGACCAGCTATATCTGGAAGACACCTCTGAGAAATAACCATTCCATAAGGGTTCTAAATACAAGCAACAAAGATCTACAATAAGCAATATCAAAGTATCAACCCAGGAACTAAACCAAGGACAGTACCAATAACAAAAATAGAAATGAGAAGACATTTAAGGAAGGCACAATCCCAAACTCCCAGCTCACCAAAGGCAAACTCTAGGGGAAATGATGTGGAAAAGTCTGATAATCAACCACGTGGACATGCTAAACTGATAGCACAGAAAGTAACAAAACAGATGAATGGGCTTCTAGAAAAATTCAAAACAGAAATAATTTCCCATATAACTACAGAGATGGTGAACAGAATGAAAGACATGAATAGAGACTCCAGAAAAGAAACAGATAAAAAAAATAGATGAGTTCAGGACCATGATGTGAGCCATGAATGCCAAGCATAGGAAAGAAATGGAAATTATGAGCACCCAATATAGGAAAGAAATGGAATCCATGAAACAAATTCACACAGTTATCAAAGAGATTAAAAACTCTATTAAAAGTATACAGAGCAGACTGAGCCAATCTGAAGACAGAATATCAGATATAGAAGACAGGATGGCTGTCAGTGACCATGAAAAGAAAGATCTCTTAAAACTAGTAAGGGACCATGAGAAATCAATCCAACAGCTCCTAGATGACTCAAAGAAGAATAATATAAGACTGATAGGAGTCCACAAAAAAGCAAGAGAAAGTAAAAATGACATTAAAAACTGTCCACAGAATTAATGACAGAAAACTTTTCAAACAGAGCAAAAGAATTTGACATACAGATGAGTGAGGCTATAATATAGGACTCCAACTAGCCAAGATCAAAAAGAATCTAAACCTAGACATATAATAATCAGGGTCCCAGAAACCCAACAGAAGAACAAAATACTACAAGCAGTTAGAAAAAAGAAACAAATCACATACAAAGAAAATCCATCAGAATCACAGAAGACTTTTCAACACAAACCCTCAAATCAAGAAGAGACTGGGGTGAGGTATTTCAAGCACTAAAAGAAAACGACTTTCAACCTAGACTGATGTATCCTGCAAAACTATTTCAAGATTGATGGGGAAATAAGATACTTCCATGACAAAGAACACCTGAGAAACTTCATGAATACCACACCAGCACTCTAAACAATTCTGAAAAATAGCCTAGAAAAATACAATGAAGGTCACAACTCCATGAGGCCCAACAGAGCAAATCCTTCAGCATCAGACAAGACAAGAAATTAAAAGGAGAGGGGGAAAAAGCAAATAAGAGCCAACAACAGAAAAATAACATGACAATGATAAGTCAATACATTTCAGGTACAACCATCAATGTTAATGGCCTCAAATCACCAATCAAAAGAAACAGACTCACAGAATGGATTAAGAAGCAAAATCCAACAATATGCTGTATACAAGAAATGCACCCAGTTCAAAAAGAAACTCATAGACTGAAAGAAAAAGGACAGAAAACAGTCTTCCATGTGACAGGAACCCAGAAAAAAAGCAGGATAGCTATCTTATTTACAGACAAAGTAAATTTCAAACCAAAACTAATTAAGAGAGACAAAGAAGGTCACTACATCTTTGTAGAGGGAACAATCCAAGAAGAAAAGATGACAATCATAAATATATATGCACCAAATATGAATGCCCCCAACTATACAAAACAAATATTAAGGGACATGAAAAACCAAAAAAGCACTAATACAGTTGTCATGGGGGACCTCAATACCCAACTGTCACAAATGGACAGATCACCTAGACAAAAAATCAACAATGAAATTCTAAAACTGAACCAAGCTTTTGAACAAATGGACTTCCTAGACATCTACAGAGAGTTCCACCCAAAAAAATCAGAATATGCATTCTTTTCAGCTGCACACAGGTCATTCTCTAAAATAGACAACATACTAGTTCATAGAACATGTTTAAGTAAATGCAAAGGAATTGAAGTTATCCCGTGTATATTATCAGTCCATAGTGCAGTTAAACTGGAGATCAATAGCATAAGAAACCACAAGAACTTCAAAAACAGGTAGAAATTGAATACACTTCCTTGAACAAACAATTGGTCACAGAGGAAATTAAAGAAGAAATTAGACAGTTTTTGTAATTAAATGATAACGCCAGTACAACATACAGGAATTTGTGGGACACAATGAAAGCACTTCTATGAGGGAAATTCATAGCAGTAAATGCCCACAGTAGGAAAACAGAGTGAGCTCAAATAAACAACCTAATGCTGAATCCTAGGCTCCTAGAAAAAGAAGAGCAAGACAAACCCAAAGCTCATACAAGGGAGGAAATTATAAAGATCAGAGCAGAAATCAATGTAATGGAGACTAAGAATGAAACAAAAAATCAACAAATCAAAGAGCTGGTTTTTTAAAAGAATAAATAAAATCGATAAACCCTTAGCCAACCTTATCAAAAAAAGGAAAGAAAAGACTCAAATACATGCAATTAGGAATAAAAAAGGTGAAGTCACAAAAGATCCAGCAGAAATCCAGAGGATCATCAATATCTACTTCGAGAACCTGTACTCTAATAAAATGGAAAACATAGAAGAAATGGACAGATTTCTAGATACATACGAATTAACAAAGTTGAATGAAGAAGAAATAAAAATTCTAAACAGCCCAATTACAATCAGTGAAATTGAAAACATAATTAAAAATTTACCAACAATGAAAAGCCCAGGTCCTGATGGCTTCACTGCTGAATTCTACAAGACATTTAGAGAAGAACTATTGCCACCACTTTTTAAACTTTTCAGTGAAATTGAAAAGGAAGCAATACTTCCAAATTCATTTCTGGAAGTAAGTGTTACTTAGATTCCAAAACCAGGGAAAGACCCAACTCAAAAAACTACAGGCCAATCTCCCTAGTGAACATAGTTGCAAAAATCCACAAAAAGATACTGGCAAACAGAATACAGAGGGCCATCAAGAGATCATACACCCTGACCAAGTTGGATTTATGCCATGAATACAAAGATGGTTCAACATTGGTAAATCAATAAATGTAATACACTATATTAACAGAGTCAAGGACAAAAACCATATGATCATCTCAATAGATGCAGAAAAAGCATTTGACAAAATTCAACACCCATTCATGATTTTTAAAACCCTGCAAAAAATTGGAATAAAGTGTCTTTATCTCAACTTGATAAAGGCTATCTATGAAAAACCAACAGCCAACATCATACTAAATGGTCAAAAACTGAAAATTTTCAGGCTAAAATCAGGAACAAGACAAGGATATCCACTATCACCACTCCTGTTCAATATAGTATTGGAAACATTAGTCACAGCAATTAGACAAGAGAAGGAAATAAAAGGAATAAAAATAGGAAAGGAAGAATTTAAACTGTCATTACTTGCTGATGATATGATACTCTCCACTGAAGACCCAAAAAACTCTACCAAAAGACTTCTAGACTTAATTGACAAATTCAGTAGAGTAGCTGGATACAAGGTAAACAATCAAAGATGAATAGCCTTCTTGTACACAAATAACAGTCCCATTGAGAGAAAAATTAGGGAAACAATCCCTTTCACATCAGCATCCAAAAAAAATGAAATATCTCAGAATCAGTCTAATGAAGGAGGCAAAAGACCTCTACACTGAGAACTGCTGCCCTCTGAAAAAAGTTATTGAAGAGGATATAAGAAAATGAAAAGACATCCCTTGTTCCTGGGTAGGAAGAACCAATATAGTGAAAATGGCCATAATTCCAAAGCTGCTATACAGATTCAATGCAATCCTGATTGAAATCCCAACAGTATATTTCACAGATCTAGAGAAAACAATCCAAAAATTATTTTGGAGCCAGAAGAGACTTAGAATGGCAAAAGCAATTCTAGGAAACAGAGACATGGCAGGTAGTATCACAATCCCCAACTAGAAACTATACTACAAAGCTACTAAGATAAAAACAGCATAGTACTGGCAAAGAAACAGACCCAAGGATCAGTGGAATAGACTAGAAGATACAGAAACAACTTGAGACATACTCATACTCAGCTACCTCATCTTTGACAAAGGAGCCACCATCCTCACTGGAGGAAAGATAGCCTCTTTAATAAGTGGTGTTGGAAAAACTGGATTTCAACTTGCCAAAGATTAATCCTAGACCCCTATCTTTCAAAATGCACTAAACTAAAATCAAAGTGAATGAAAGATCTAAATATTAAAAAAGAAAAACTAAACTTGCTGGAAGATAAATTAGGTAGAACTCTTGAAGACATTGGCATAGGAAAAAACTTTAGGAACAAATCCTCAGTAGCATGGGAACTAGCAAAACGAATCAACAACTGGGATCTCATCTTATTAAAAAGAGTCTGCACTGCAAGAGAAGTCACCAACAGAGCTAAGATACAACCTACAATGAGGGAAAAAATTTTTAGCAGCTGTTTCTCAGACAAAGTTAGACTATCTATAATATATCTACTATCAAGAATATATAAAAACAGAGCCCCCAAATATAAATATGGGCATCTGAAATGAACAGTCATTTCTCAGACAAAGAAGTAAAAGCAGCAAATAAACATAAGAAAAAATGTTGAACATCACTAGTTCTTAGAGAGATGCAAATGAAAACAAAGCTGAGATTCCACCTCACCCCAGTAAGAATGGCTGCTATCAAGAAATCAACCAATAACAAATGCCGGCGAGGGGCTTGGGATTTAGTTCAGCAGCACCTCGCATGACTCAAAAGCCCAAGATCCTGAGTTCGATCCCCAATACCAAAAAAAAAAGAGAAAAAAAAATGCCAGCATGGTGTGGGTAGAAAGGAACACTTCTTCATTGTTGGTGGGAGTGTAGACTGGTGCAACCACTGTGGAAATCAGTATGGAGATACCTCAAACAATTAGGATTAGAAGTCCCATTTGACCCAGCTATTCCCCTGCTGGGTATCTTCCCCAAAGAATTTAAAAAAATCATAAAGCAGTGATATATGCTCACCCATGTTTATAGCAGCACAGTTTGTAATAGCTAAAACTTGGAAACAGCCCAATTGCCCATATTGATAAAGAAGATGTGTGTTTTTTTTTAATAAGGAGTACTACTCAGCCATAAAGAATGAGACCAGAGACATTTATAGCTAAGTGGATGAACATTGAGGTGATACTCCTAAGTGAAATAAATAGGACGCACATGTATAAATACCAAATAGTTTCTCTGGTGTAAAAAACTAAAAGTGTAAATAAGAATCAAAATGTATAATTGATATTGTGAATAGGAAGAATAGTTCTAAAGGAGTAGGGGAAGTGGGAGGGCTAGGAATAAGAAAACAAGGGAAAAGAAAAAAATACAAGAAAAGGAAAAAAATGGAATCAATGTCTTTGTAAATAGGGAAGGGAGGAGGGGGTGAAGGGAGGGCAGGGGAATGGGAAAAATATAAGAACCAAAATATATCATGTAAAGGTACAAGATCCCAATGATGAATGTAACTCTATTGTATACCTAAAATGTATCAATAAACTTAATGGAAAAAAAAGCAGTGACTGGATACTGAAGGCACTAACTTCATCAATGGATTTACTCATTGATAAGTTTGTAAATGAATGCACTATTAGGAAGCAGGCCTAACTGAAGGAACTAAGTCACAGGGTGTGGCTATTAAGGGTGTATCTTTTCTTGGATTCCTTCTCTCTTTGTTTCCTTCCTCCCTTCTTAGCTGCTAGGAAGTGAGCAGTTTTCCTCTGCTATCCTGTTTCTTCCTTGGATCCAACTGACCATGGACTGAAACTTCTTAAATACCCAAAATAGATGTTTTCTCCTTTAAATTCTGTTAGGTACTTTGTCTCAGCTATAGAAATCTGACCAATATAAACTGACTTGCATAAACTGTTACATAGTACTTGTATTACAATATTTGCTAAAAACATCTATTATATTAGAATAAAAATTTCTTACTGAAATGGAATAAAGTTCCTTCAAGAAGAACAAACTGTTCAGAATGATGAGGCCGCTCCTTTTAATATGTAAATTCACCCTATTTTTTAAAACTCATTAAGTTTATTGATATATTTTAGGTATATAATATGATGACATTCATCACTGGCAATTTGTACCTGTACATGATGTACCTTGGTTCCTATTTTTTCCTCATTCCCCTCCTCTCCCTTCAACCCCTCCCCCCCCATTTACAAAGACTTTGTTTACATTTTTTCCTTTTCTCATCACCATTTTTTATAATATGAATTTTTTTCTTGAGTTTAAAATTTGTGTTTTCTCATTGCTTTGGGTTCTAAGGGGGAAATTTATTTTATACATATGTTTTATCTTCTTTCTAATCTTCTATATCTAGCTTTTATTTGCTGATACTTTTTCCTCAATTAAAAACAAGTTTCCGCCGGGTTCTCGGGAGGACGCCGCGTAGTCCGCGTGTGCTCTTCCGCTTTCCCGGTTGGGCTTGCCCGAACCGTGCTGTGCTGCAGGCATGTCCGGCTTCAGCCCCGAGCTCATCGACTACCTGGAAGGGGAGGTTTCCTTCGAGGAGTTCGAGCGGCGAAGAGAGGAGAGGAAGATGCGGCAGAAGAAGAGTCTTTGGGAAGAAGGAAAATTAGCAGCTGAAGAAAATCCGGATGACTGAAGCTCCCTCATCCTCGGGGATTAACTCAACCAAACCCCACGCCACAGATGTCAGTGAGGGAGAAACTTCAGATGGGGTGAGTCAGTCGGTTCAGAAGGTCTTTGACTCCATGCTCGGAGAGACTGAAGATGATGAGGAAGAAGAGGAGGAGCAAGAGGAAGGGGAGGAGAAGCCTGAGCAGCCCACAGCGGGTGAGGTGTTTGCACTGGAGCTAGTTCTCAATTGTGAAACCGAGAAAATGATGAAAGCGAAGAGGCCTTGGAGTAAACTTCCCAGGGCGCTGAGAGGTCTCATAGGAGGAGCCAACATCCGCTTTGTGCGAGGGAAGCAGAAGAGGCCATCCTTATGTGCCTGAAGATCATCCGACAAGCTCCTCTGGCTCATGGGCCGTTCTCTACTCTTTCCGTGGTATACGAGGACCAAGGTGACATGGAGAAATCCTTGCAGTTTAAATTGACTGCCGCACATTTAAATCCCAGTGACACTGAAGAATGGGTTAGATTGGCAGAAATGTCTCTGGAACAAGACAATATTAAGCAGGCTATCTAATGCTATACAAAAGCTCTTAAATACGGACCTACTAATATCCGTTTTCTGTGGGATCGATCAAGTCTGTGTGGACAGATGGGTAACCATAAAATGGCAGTGGACGGGTACAGGCAAATCCTGAATCTTTTCCTGCATCTGTTGGAGAGCGCGTTATGCAGCTGGCTAGAGATATGGTCGAGAGTTACTATGAAGCCAGTGACAGTGCTGCAGCTATTAACATAATCAAAGAAGCTTTCTCCAAACACCAGGCCCTGGTCTCCATGGAGGATGTCCATATCACAGCTGAGCTATACATTTCTAACAAGCAGTATGACAAAGGTTTGGAGGTAATTATGGATTTTTCTGGAATTGTGCTAGAAAAACAAACTTTGTAAGAAGAGGCCCCTCAGAGGAGAATAAAGCCTGCGATGGCATCACCTGCGCAATCCCCGAGGGCGTACGCATCAACATCGTGGTGAAGCTGATGGTCTGCCTGGTGCATCTCCACATCCTCAAGCCGCTGAATCCCCTCCTGAAGACGCTAGTGGAGCAGAACCCCAAGGACATGGGTGGCCTCTACCTGGACATAGCGGAGGCACTTCTGGACATCGGGAAGTACGGCTCTGCGCTGCTGCTCCTCAGCCCCCTGGTTTGCTCAGAGAGATTCAGCCTCGCGGTGGTTTGGCTCCACCATGCAGAGTGCCTGAAGGCCTTGGGCTACATGGCGCGTGCCGCTGAGAGCGACAGCAAGGTGGTCGATCTGGCCCCGCTCCATTTGGACGTCAGGATTTCCCTTTCCACCCTTCAGCAGCAGCTGGGCTGTCCCGAGAAAGCGCTGGAAGCTCTGGAACCGATGTATGACCCAGACACGTTAGCCCAGGATGCAAATGCTGCACCGCTCCAAGCTACTGTTCTCGCAAGGCAAGATGCGCGGTTACGTGAACACCGCACTCACCTTGCTGGCCATGCTCCTGAAGGTAGCTATGAACAGAGCCCAGGTCTGCTTGATATCCAGCTCCAAATCTGGAGAGAGACATCTGTACCTTATGAAAGTATCTCGAGACAAAATAGCAGACAGCAATGACCAAGAGACAGCAAATTGTGACGCAAAAGCAATATTTGCTCTGCTCAGGAGTGTCGTGCTGGAGGATGACTGGTGTGGTGGAACCTTCTGCTGAAGGCCATCTACTCCTTATGTGACCTGACCCTCTTTGAAGAGGCCGAGCTGCTGGCAGATTCTTCATTGGAATATTACTCATTTTATGATGACAGACGAAATCGCAAAGAACTAGAGTACTTTGGTCAGTCAGCTGCAATTCTGGACAAAAATTTCAGAAAGGCATACAACTACAAAAGGATAATGGTAATGGAAAATGTCAATGGACTCCAGCTCTGGAGTAGTTTCAACCAAGTTACCATGCACTCCCAAGATGTACTACATCATCACTCCTGTCTCCGCCTCATGCTGAAAAACTCAGATAAGCGTGCCCTGTGTGGTTTGAATGGACACAATGTGTGTCTGTCTGGCAATTTTCAGCACGCACTTGCACAGTACGTTCAGGCCTTTCATGCTCGCTGTGATGAACCTCTCTACAACATGTGTATAGGCCTGACTTTTATTCACATGGCATCCCAGAAGTTCCTGTTAAAGAGACATACTCTCATTGTGCAAGGCTTTGCCTTTCTTAATCGATACCTCAGCCTGCGTAGACAGTGCCAAGAGTCTCTACAATTTGGGGCAAGCCCTTCACCAGCTGGGGCTAACTCACTTCATCATCCACTATTACCAGGAGACTCCCCCTGTTGGAGGCAGAGGGGATAGAGGTTGAGCAGGTGGACTTGTGAAGAGATGTTGACTACAACCTGGCCCTCATTTATCAGAGCAGCAGGAACTCGCTCATGGCCCCATACCTTCTGTTCACCTACTGCACCATGTGAAACCATCCCCGGCCATGATGGGGACAGTGGTTGCTGAGCTGTCTCATCTTCAGTATGTGCCGCTGCCACTCTGCCCAGCATGGCGACCTGGCTTCCACCGCTAAACAACGTCGCCTTTCTCTTTTGGTTCATATATCCATTTTTCATGTAAGTTGCATATTCTTGGCCTTTTCCTTTAGCATTCTGTAGGAAAATTGTCCCAGTGTTGAAATGGACAGAATTACCCTTAAGTCAGCATGGAGTTGTTTTTCCACTTATTCACCTCTGCGTTTGGCACCAAGTGCAGCAGGACCCTGACTTATGAATAGTTCTCCTGGAACGGAACTCCTTCTACTGTACTATGACCCTGTGCAGCGCGATCTGTGGACAGCTGCTGGGAGCAGTCAGAGAACAGGTGCACCTCATCCTCAGGCAGCTGCTACTCAGCACAGTTTTTTTTTCTCGTACCTGGAATCGAACTCACGACCTTACACTTGCCAGGCAGGCACGGCAACACTGAGCTACATCCCTGGCTCCCTCAGCATAGTTCTTCACATCCTAACCCAAGTGGGTGTTTCTGGGAAAGAAAGGTTAGCTGTTCTCCATGCAGTCCTTGAAGTCTGCTACCATGAGGGGAGGCGGCCCTTCCAGTACACAGACAGGAAGTTGCTTATCAAAGAAAGTGAGACTCTGTGATGTTAAGACAGCTGCTCAAATCCACACCTAACAAAATTATTTAAAGTGGTATACTGTCAGAGGACAGATAATTGCTTTAATCCTTCTCTTTTTTTTTCCTTGTATGGGGGATCGAACTCAGGACCCTGCGCTTGCGAGGCAGGCACCAGAACCACTGAGCTAAATCCCCTCCCTAATCCTTCTCTTTTAATCTGAATTCATTTTAGCTGCATTGATGGAGGCTTAATTCAAAACATACTGCTCCAAGACCAATCAAAGGTTATTATCTATAGGTGCAGCTTCCCAAGATAAAACCAGAGATGATGTTTAGTAACTTGGCACAGTTTCCATTCCAGGGAAGCTGTGTGTGTGGAATAAACTATTGCTGATGAAGTTTAAAAGATTAGATCAAAACTTTTGACTATCATTGTATTTTCTTAAATCTCAAGTAATGGTACTTACTTGCTAGATGTACTGTGGGACCAATAGCTTTTCAGGGGTGCCTTAATAAACGTGTGTGGTTGTAACACCCAGTCAAGCTGTGCGAAGGAAACAGATGGAAGATTAAAGACAACAGAAGGCTTTCTAGAACTCTTACTGCTATTTATACTGTACATACACCTTTCTAGTTGAGAAGTGGAATTTGTATATAACAAGTAAACGTATCATCTACTCTGTGTATATAATTTAAATAAACACTTTTTTATTTGGAAAAAAAACCAAGTTTATTGGGGTTTTAATTCTCTTTAGGCATTGTCCAAGGTATTTATTTTCTCTTTTGTGAATTCCAATTTAGTTTATTTTTTTTAGTTTTTTTCTTAAATGATTTTTAATTTTATTCTTTTGTGAATTTTTCCAAATCACAATAAAAATTTTCCCTTTCTGTATCCATCTTTTCTCTTTTCTGTTCATCAAAGCCTGAAATTTTAAAGGCTCTATTGATTTATTAAATTCTTTTAGCACTTATTGAAATAATTTCATTATTTGTAGGAATTTTATCATGATAATTATCTTACTTCTCATAATCATAGACAGGATTTTGTTATAATCATTTTATGTTGGTTATGTTTTTAGCAAGATATGTTTTCATACATTAATAATGGAGAATGTTATGCCAGAAGAGCTTCCAAATATTCATGACTCTTGGGTTCTGATGTTAGTATTGCAAAAGCTTCAAAGATAGGCTGTGAGAGGTGTTTGCCTCATTTGTTGGCTTCTTTTCTGGAAGATTTCATTCCTTTGTTTCTTTTCATTCATGTAAAACTCCAATCTCAGCACTTTGTGCTGGAAGAGTATTTTTTTTACTTTGAGGCTAAATTCTAACACTATGATGGCAATTCCATACACATTCTTCTTGAAGTCTTGGCTCTCTTTCTCAGTTTTTAATGATTTTCTGAAATTGGCCCACTGAATTTCCATAGTAAGTAAGATTTGAGGAGGATTTCCTGTTTAAATTTCCTTTTTCTTTCTTCTTACACATCTGATAACAAAAATGTAAATTATTGCTATTGGTGAGGGGCTGGGATATTTATAATTTGGATTTTTGGAATCGTAACAATTTTAGTACATACTAAATTATTTAGAGTATTGTATTAGCCTACTTATATTTTTTATTTGAATCTATACCACTACTGCCATCTTACCCAAAATGCTCTTAATTTTTCTTTCTGTATATCTGTATATATTTTGATTTTATCATATTAACATTTCCATCTTATTTTACAGTCATCTTTGATTTCCTCCTATACTTTTCTCTCATCAACATTTGAGTTTATATTATGGTGTATGTTCATATTGACACTCGTTAATATTAAGAAAATGTAATTAGCATTAGGATTAATAAGAGAAGTCTTCACTTTGGTACCTATTTTTTATATGTAGCATTTCTTCCACAATGTATATACAATATATCAAAACAGAATATATGAAAGAGTAGGATTTTTTCCCTCAAAGACAGAGAATTTGATATTACAGAGAATTGGTATTTTTATTTAATAACATCTAAGAGTACCTCTAATTATCAAAGATACACCTGTTCCTATCTGATGCACATTCTCTGCTATTGCTTTTATGAAGCAATTGAGAGGCAGGCCAATTTCTCATTATAAGAAACAAATAATTTCACCCAAGTTATCCATTAATTTAAAAATATATATAGTATATCTTTCTATTTCATTTTCTGTTAAAACCAGATCTGAAAGAAACAGCCACAAAACACTAAATATTACATTGTACTTTTAAAAACAGCATACCTGTTAGTGACAATCTCTCTAACATTTCAAAATATAATGTTGTATACATAGTTTCCAAAGCCAGGTTAGAGGTGAACAAATTCTTTGATCTAAAAGCATGGAAAACATAACTAAACATGGTTCAAAAGCAGATGTAACATTTCAGATGACATTATTGAAGGTATTTTCTTGATTTATAGAATCATTGTGAATGAGGGTCACAAATAACACTCGCTTTTATAGACATCTTTGCAGAAAAGGTTAAAGCTTGTATAAAACAATTCAGAATGGCCTCGGTCTGAAGAAAAGAAACTGTGTTTCATACACTGATATCTTTGTCATCTCTCGCAAATGTTTCTTCCATCTTCATTATTTATGACTTGGTTCTACTACAGGCTGGTCTTTTTTTCTTCGCTATTCATTTTTCTCCAGCCATAGCATTCTCCCAGGAGCTGAGGACTAACATCTAATCAGATGGACAAGGATGATGAAAATGAGTTTTCTTTGCATTATTAAGCAAATGATTGGTAAATCTATTACACTTAATTTTCAAGCTATCAGCAAGTTTTCCTTTAGTATCTTTGCTCAGGTTCACCTAAACCAGATAAAGAAAACATTTGAGAGATTATTCATTCCATGATATCTTGGCGTTTCTATTTCTGACTTCCTATCTATATCTACAAAATAAGATGAGAAGATTGAAGACTGACATGCCCAACCTTTCCAAATGTAAGTAAAATGCAGCCTCTGACCTTCTCATGAAAAATATAAAGAGAAAGCTCTCAACAACTCCATTAAATATTGTGCTGGATTCACTATCATCTTTAAAGAGTAAGTACAAAAATTACATGCTGACTGCATTTCATCATAAACCACAATACAGCTAAGTGTGCATTTGAAATTCAAAGTCAGAGTTTATAAGTTAGATAACATTTTTGTTCATAAAAAATTCTTTAAAACACTGCCCATCCATTACTGCATCAAACATACTTATAAGGTAATGAAAAGAACTATTATTCATAAAAACAGATGTGAGAACTGGGGCATTGTTCATTTTGTGGTCTTGGCAACACTGGCTTTGTGAAAGTGCAAGCCCAGTTTATCCCCTCCACCGTACTGTTAGCTGATCAAGCATCATTTGATCTGCATACACTGAAGAATAAAGGTACTATCACTCTGGCTTTGAAGTCTCTGCAGAGGTCTGTTACCTCTTACCCATCTAAATGAAATGAACTGACACTGTATCTTTATATTATTATCTATAATTCTCTTGTGTTTTCTGATTGCATTAAGATGGATAGCTAAGGAAGATAATCCATTCTGTTATTCTTTTCCTCAAAATAACATTTTATGGTTCTTGCAAATTGGAACACATTTTGCAGCTGAATGTTTTGGTAGACAGAAGGGTAGAAATAAGAGTAAATTGCCTAATCACAGGAACAGAGATTTTCAGGCTCAACGCTAAAGTTTTAATGACAGAGTTTTACTGGAGTCAGTACTCTAATTACAGGCTGCTTTATTAATCTATTATCCAACTATCCTTAATTCTGTATAAGTGAAACTGAGAATCATGTTCTGATGAATTATTTCATTAACTTCCTTTCCAGTTGTCCAAGTTACAAGACTTGAAATAGGACACATGCCTGTACTATTCTGACCAGAAATCTGTTAAGTTAAAAAAAGAGTGCCAACCAAATGACATATTCCATGGGAATGAGCATGAGCTTTTCATGAAATTATCACTCCTGTCATTTTATTTATCTGCCAAAGCCACATCAACATCAGAAACATGTAAATGAAAGTAACAGAATCCTTATATTATGTTCTTTTGCTTGTTACTTTGATTGCAAGGGATTTAGAAAAAGGTCAACACTGGGAAAATATTTGGGAGAAAAATTTGTGTGCCATGAAAATTAGGACGGTCATCTAAATCTAGTCACATAGTGAAAAATACAATGATAGTCTTTCATTTTGCAGTACTTTACTCTAGAAGTCAAGCAGCATCCCACATGGTAGCCTGCTTAGATACTCTAAGACCATGGTCAGTTGATCATCTCTGAAAATAATACTGCAAGCCCTGGGGTAGAGGTCAAGGAGATCAGCCAATTTTATGAACAGAAAGTTGATTAAAAGATAAATTTTGAATTAGTAAATACAAAATTTTGCATTTGCACTTTTCCTCTGTTGTGTTTTCTTTTTTCATTTCCCTCCTTGAATACATTTAAATTACAATTCAAGTGTAACTAGAAGTGATTTCATTGGGTATTACTTGGGCTGAAAAATTGGGGCCCTAGTGTTATAAGTAGAGTACATATATAGTAAATTATGGTATGACATTTTCCATTCAGTACATCTGTATCGGTTCTTAAGATCCCACACTGCATTCTAATCAGTCCTTCCTATTTCAGGCTGTGCCCTTGATATACCCAGTCATCAAGGCCTCACAACATAGTGACCTGAACTTCCTCCTAATGACCACCAGTTCTCTTTCCCTCAAAGTAGAAACACCATCCTGACATGGAGAGCACCACAGGAAGGAAGCCAACATCTAGAGCCCTTAATCTGTTACTCATTAAAAGCATCTTTGTGTTATTTTTCTGAGACAATCAGGGACTTGAGCACTGTTTTTGCTGAAGAACACTGACCTTTCCCTCAGGCCTACAGATATTCAATAGGTAGCTTAAAAAAAGCAAAATCTTGATGTTCATTTTGTATCTGTATCCATCACCTTAAATCTTTGAGCATTTTGGGGGGGACCAGAGATCTAACTCAGGACCTCGCACTTGCCAGGCAGGCACTGTGCTGCTGAGCTACATCTCCAGCCCCATCACCTTAAATCTTTGGATCAAATCATTTCTCAGCTCTGCATTTAGGCATATTAATCATTTAGGAAATGTCCGTCTAAAAAGTTGGCAAAATATTTTAATTAGCCCTGAATTTGCATAACTTATCTCAATCCCCTATGAAGAATGAAGATACCAAGATGAGATATACAGGAACATTCAATTACCAATGAACACCCAGAAATTTGTAGTCATTGCCCTCAATCTACAGCCACCTTGAACTCCAACAAAGCCTCCACAAAACTGAGACAGCCTGAAAGAAAAATAATCATGGACAATTAATTGCTCTTCAAGCAATAAAGTCTTCTCCTTGTATTGTCTTGCAAAGTCAGGCTGATAGAACGATGGATGAGACCCTGGCCCATCCCAGCAAATTCGTAACAGCTGGTCTCATTGCTTTGTACACAGCACAGTCTAATCCTCTTCATCAGAACTCTGCCCCCTTCATGTCCTCAAGGTGAGATTCCTTCCCTATGTCCCCCTCCTTCCTAATTCCGCCTGATAAATTTGCCTGTGCTCTGTAGGGAACAGGGGAAGGGAACGTTACCAGAACCTCTGCAGTGAGTCCTAGTCTCCTGCGAGCCACGGCAGCACACGGCGAATTACAGGAATGGTAGACAAATGAGACTGAGAAGCTGAGCTTTGTGTCTGGTCAGTGCTGCTCTGGGCGGCAAAGACGAAAGCCCCCTGCTTACTGCACCATTTATTCAGTACATCGGGAGAAACAAAGTGTAACAAATGACTTGCAGAGAGTTCAGTACATCCTGCGTAAATAAGATGTAACAATCAAAGAACAAGGAGGAACTGAGTAGATGTTTGTTTCTCCCAGGATGTTTTCAACTCCCAGGATGTTTCTTGTCCTGGAGAATCCCAGCATCACCAGATCATTGAGGTCTCAGTTGGGACCGGAGGCCAAAATGCAATTATGTCTCGGAATTCCATAGCTGGGCTGTAGGCAGGAGAACTAGGCTAACCAAATGATTTTTCCCTAAAATTATGTAGCATTGCTCCCGACAATGCTCCTCACTGACACATCCTAAAATTGCTATTCTACAATGATTGTTCAAAAACCTACTCTGCATGGCAAGTTGAGGTCCTGATCTCCTCTTTAGGGAAAACTGACTGGTGATAATCCCTCAGATTCTCTCCAAAAGTGATGACAGGCCTCTCTGAGAACTAGTTGTGTTTTAGCATACTACAGAAAGAAGACTATGGTTGACATTTTTTTGTCTCAGGTATTATTTCTTTTCTGAGGTAAAGGATGTTCAATCTAGGTTGAACAGAGCCCTGGAAATACATGTAGACAGGTGAAGAAATAATTAGAGAATTTTAAGGTTCTAATTTCAGATCCTATTTCTAAAACCTGAAAAAGACCCTGCAATCAGGTTACTTTTTGTTTCATTTCATGTTCACCTTTGAACTTTTCTGTTATAATAATTGTTTCTCCATTTTACAAAACCAGCAAATGATAAAGAAAGGACAAAAATAAAAAGAAAACAAGGAAGGAAAAGGAAAGAAGTAATGGAAGGAAGGAAAGAAGAAAGGAAGGAAAGAAGGAAGGAAGGAAGGAAGGAAGGAAGGGAAGGAAGGAAGATGGGCGTATTCCAAAAACTATAATCCATGAAAGTCTCTAATGTCACTTCTTTTATTTCATGATTCACCCTACTCTTACACACATAACTTTTTATTTTCAAGACCTCTTGAATCTCATGACCTCCCACCAGTCATTAAAAAAACAGAAAGAAAAAAATGGAAAGGGGCAAATTATCTTTTATCCAATATTTAAAATCATTCTGCGAGTTTGATCCCCGGTACCAAAAAAACAAAAATACAAAAACAAAAATCATTCTGTAAGTATCTATGAATTTCCTTTGATAAACACAGGACCCAATGCATCAGAAAACTTGAATTAGTGAATTTATGGATTAGTCTAGAGTTGTAATCTCAATAGTTCTAGGGTAATTAGTTTTCAGTCCCTCAATTCTACATTTTCTTTTCTAAAATGGATTCAAAACTCCTTTATCCAAAATTTAAAACAAGAGGGGTATTGCTAAGAAATACTAAGATTCCATCTTACTCCAGAAAGAATGCCTATCACCAAGAAATCAAATAATGATAAACACTGGAGACACTGTGCAGAGAAAGTAACCCTTCTATGTTGTTGGAGGGAATGTAAACAAGTACAATGAATATGGATGTCAGTAAGGAGATTCCTCAGAAAACTGAAGCTAGAAATTGTATTGACCCAGTTATTCTCTCTTTAGATATCTTCCCTAAAGGGTTAAAGACATCATACTTCAGTGATACATGCATACCCATGTTTATAGCAACACAAATTTATAATAGCTAATTTTAGAAATACCTTATATATTTATAAACAGATGAATAAATAAAGAAAATGTGGTATTTATATAAAATGAAATACTATTTTTGCCAGAAAGAAGGATAAACTTGAGTCATTTGTAGGAAAATAGATGTATACTGAGACCATAATGTTAAATGAAATAAATTAGACACATAGGTTTAAGTATTATGGTTTTTTATAGGGGAAACCTAAAATATACATAAAGAGCAAACTAAAACATAGATACGTAAAACATAGATAATAAAAAAGAGAAAGTAGGGAGATAGATCTTTTTTAAATGGGGAGGGGTTCAAGAGATGGAGGTTGAGGGAAGGGAAGGGAGATAAAAATGAATTGAGTTTTGTTATGTACATGTACCAACTCCCCTTGAGGAATATAAGCATTGTAAAATTCAAATATGTACTAATAAAAACAGAAACTGAAAATAAATAAATAAAATTGTTAATACTCATCCAATAGAGAAACTTAAAAACAAAAGAAATACTAAAACCTTGAGTCTAATTCATCTAAGGTGTAACATACTTGAGACATTAGTTTGATAATCAGGACTGGCTTTTTTGCTATGATTTTTTGGTATTTTCCACAAATTAAGTAAACTGAATTGATAACTTCAAGATCTTGATAATAACTTTGTAAAAAATTAAAATAATTTTAAAATATATTTAGTTTTCAATGTTGACAATAACAATAATTGAATTTTTTTGAACTTTTCTGAGTATATCAGGTTAAACAAGGTGCTCCATGTTTAAAAGAAAAATATAAGTGGACATTTTGTCTCACATCTGTAATTACAGCTCCTCAGGTAGGAGGACTTCAGCTTGAAGCAAGAACCTGTCTGAAAATTAAAAATAAAAAATGTTGGGAATATTGCTTATGAGTAGAATTCCCATGGATTCAATCTTTAGCACTAAAAAAAGTAAATATACAGTGATACTATTAATGATTTTTGTTGAAATCTTTCAATATTCTTTGTAGAAATTGAGGAACAAGATGTTTTTACTTTTAAGGTATGTTTAACAAGTCAAATAGTATTCCAGTCTTTGCTTTCCTCAAAGAAGAAATAACTGAAACATCAGATGATATAACATCAAAAATAAAGACCAAGTACAATGATCTTTATATTGAAATTTAGGAGTTTAAGAAATGTGTGCTAGAACTATAATGAAATTCCTAATTTATTTCTCTATGTTAATATCTATATAAAATTTGAAAGAGAATTTATTTTTAATTTTGTTTTATAATGTCAAGAAAATAATTTTAGGACATGTGAAATATATAGTCCTTTAATATTAATAGGTATATTTTAATAAATATTCACCCTTAATAATTTATTGAAAAATAATTACTCACAAATATTTTTATATTTCTTTTGTCTTGATCAATTTTGTATTAATTAAAGTTATAACTATAACTCAAAACAAGATGAAAATAGAACTTTATGTTCATAGAAAATACAAATAGGTCTTTAATTTATGAACACAATTTTCTTACAGAAGAATATGAAGTAATTTTACTGATTGGGTAATCAATAAGAGATATTACTTTAGGATACAATTCTCTAGATAAGGCAAGTGAAATGTAAATAAAATTAAAGAATAAAAGATACAGTATAAAATGTATAAGGATTATGGCATAACTTATTAATATAGTTTTAAATGGGTATGTATATAAAAGTATTTACATTTCACTAAAATCTACAATATAATGGTTTTATGCAGTATTTTTAAAAGTTTAAAAATGCTAAGAGCCACATTCTTTACTTCTTTTTACGTATACACTAAAATATTTGGTAGTTATTTTAAAATAGGTATTGGAACCTAACTCAAAATACTCATTGGGTACAGAGGAAAAAGTATGAACAACACTGGTCTAAATAATATGCATTTTAAAAGCCTTCTGATCTTCCTGAAGAGTTAATTCCCTTAATTAGTCTACTTTATTTAACTCTCTTTATCACTTATCAAAATGCTTGGTGAATATTTGATGTTCAAAGATACTTCCAAGAGAATAAACCATATTATAAATACAAGTTACTTTTAAGCAAAACTAGAATTTCAGAAAATTACTTTTTGAAACAGGGTCTTTATACCATTTTACTTTCTTTCTGATAAATAGCTTCTAATACATTGCCTAAAAATATGTATAGTTTTAGTTGAACATGGAACAATATGTTCTAATCCTAGGAATGTTAGCATTTTACCAGTGGAGTAGTGAATTATAATTTCAATTCAACTCATTAAGTACTTCTTAAACTCTTACTCTATATCACTCATTATGTTGGAGGCTGGTGATATTATAGTGGATAAGATAGTCATGACCTCTCTTTCATGGGAATAACACTTTTTAGAGAGAACAGAAATTAAACCATAATGACAAGGTGATGAAAGTCACCATGGGAAACTAAGTGAGTATAGAAACATGGAAATATGTTATAGAAGATGTTAAGAAGTATATGCTGCTCCCTAGGTATGGCCTTCTCAGTTGAGAAATATTAGAATGGAGAGACACTCATACATGTATATAAACACATTGTTAAATAAATAATTAAAATAATATACAAAGGATGATCAAAATACATAGTGAGTGCTTACATTTAAGAAAACTATTACAGTAAGAGACACATCGACATTAATCTCCTCCAAAACACCCCCCCCATTTGGAATGCATCTCATTGTTCTTGCCACTTTCTGAAACAGCTCTGGAAAATCTATTTTCATGAGTATCTTTATGAAGTGTAATCCAAAACAGAGGGAATGCTGCTACTGAGCACCATCCAGGGGAAAGGCAGTCTAGGAAAAACATCATGGTATCTCCTTATACTCTAGGTCTGGCAACATATGAGTTCTGGCTCTTGTCTAATGTCAAAATGACCATTAAAGGTAAGCATTTTGAATCATTTCAGGACATTCAGATAGCCACAACAGCACAACTAAAGACATATTCATGAAAGAGAACACCCAGAACCGCTTCAGAAAATGGCAGCATTGATGGGATAAGTGTGTTAGAAATGAGGGTATTTTGAAAGAAATTAAGGTAATGATATAATGTATCTTTTACTGTAATAAACTTTTTAAAAATTTAAAAATTCACCGTGTTTTTTTCACATCTCATGTAAAAATACATGTATGTATGAGAGTGCTGTCAAAAATCAATTTATGTGTTCAAAACCTTGTATTAGTACTTTCTAGAAATAAAAAACCAAATATATTTCAAACCATATTGTGAAACAAGTTGCACTAAAATTTGAAGGAAAATAAAAGTTTATAGCCAATCATAATCCCAAAAGACAATCTCAAATATTAGTCTTAAAAGATCAAAATCCTAAAAGTCTAAAATCTCTAATGTCTAAAAGCCCAAAAATCACAATCCGAAAAGTTAACATCCTGAATGTTGAAATCCTGAAAGCTGAAACTCAGTAATCCACCTCTCTTCTCAATATCTTCAAAGCAAAACAAGATCACCAAATTCACAGGATTGTATTATGTTTTAACAGAAATAATGGATATTAACATATTTGCCATATTATTATCATTAAAGATATGTGAAAATCATTACCATTGAGAGCTCTTTTAATACTAATATAGGCTATCTTACTCTATTACATGAATTCAAATCAATGCTTTACATTTTAATCTTGAAGTCCAGGAGTAGAATTAAAAGCCCTGACACATGTTAAAAAGAAGGCCTGACTCTCCCGATGATGCAGAAGGTTGTGGAAGAATCAGATAGAGACCAAAAGCATAGAGGCACAGTCGTACTTTTATTCAGCAAGCATGCAAGAGTACAGCTGCCTTCTCTCAGAGAGACAGGCAGGGGGCCCTGAAACGGAGCCACCATTGAAGGGGGGCTCAAGATGCTGGTTTTATAGTGATTGGGGCCTATCTTTCCTCTGGCTGAGGGTGCCCCTACTTGATTGGTTAATGATTAACTTAGCTCATTACTAAAGACAATGGGGAAGGGTCTTTTGGGGGGACTTTTACATCTTAGGGCCAAGGTTCTTTTTCCCTTTGATCTTAGCAAATCAAGCTTTGCAGGGCACTGTGTGAAGAGGAGGTGCAACCACAGACTGTCAGCTTTTCATGGGTGGTTAAGCCTGTTCTGCCAGCTATCTGAACTCCTTCAGTGGGATGGTGGAATCTGGAGGTGGTTGGCAGGGTGCGGGGGAATATAGGTAGTTGAAGGAGATTTGAAAAAGGGCCAATCTAACTGGAATTTTTAAACTCATGACATAATGATCTTTTGTTTATTGTGTCATTTCAAGGAATCAGATATGTTTGAGAGAGAGAGAGAGGGAGACCACTATAGTGCACATAAATAAAATTGAGAGTGGAGACTGACAATTTAGCTCAGTGGTGCTGCTGCCGCCTCATAAACACAAAGTCCCAAGTTCAATCCCCAGTACCACAAAAAAAAAAATTGGAAGTAGACTGGACTCAAACATTTGTTTAACCCCACAGACCAATTTCCCGTGATTTCTCCTAATTTTTATATGGCCATGAGCAATTGAGGTTTTATGCTCTCTCTTGCTTTATTAGTTATTTTTGATCACCTGAAACAGCTCTAGGGAAAACAATGGAAGGAAGAACCTTAATTCTGGTAGTGTACTTTCCTTGTAGCAAAAATGAAACCTATTGCTCAAGCCCCAGAGATAGTACAAACACCGAAACTTAATTTCAGTGACTCGAGGCAGCAGTTAATGCATTTTTAGACCTGTGATGGTACAATGTAAAGAAGCTCACCAGAAACTTAAAGTGACCCTCAAAAAACTCAAAATATTTGATCTGGAAAAAGTATTGCCCTTCATACTAGTTTTTTTGTTACTTCTACCTTATACCTTTTGTTTATACAATATCTCAGAGGACAGAAGTAGTAGGATAATCATGGCAAAAAAATAGAAGCAGCATTAAAAAACAAGTTATTTTTGAAACATAAGGTGGCCTGGACTTATGGAGGAATAGCTGGAGGATGAAAATACTATTTTTGTGAACTATCAGCTAAAGCCCATCTGTGTGCTGCTGTCTGCTGATGTCTTAATTCTAAACCTTAATATCAAAGGCTCTCAGGAAAGGTCATCAAACAAACAAAACCATTTGTTAGAGTCAGAGATTAGGAAAAATATGCATGAGTCACAATATCATTGCTCTCTGCCTGTACAGAAGAGTAGAATGCCTAAATTCTTCTAAAATTATTATATATTAAAGCAATAAAGTAGCTCCACTCAGAAAATATTTTACTGCTTCTTCCCAATTTCTATTGAGCTTATTTATCTCTTGCTGAATATTTCACTTTCAAAGAAAAATAGTGCTTTGAAAAGAAACAGAGAAATGATAAAGATCTATTTTTATAAAAAAAATCATTCAGATTTTTTGCTTTTATTTTCTAGGCACTGTTGACTTTTCATTAAACACTGGATAAAATCATGCAGACAGAGAAGCCTTAAAAACGGCCTTTAATTTGAGGCACACACATTGCCAGGGAACAGAGTTCTTTTGTCTGGTGTGATTTAATTCTACCTCATGTAGAATTCAGGAATTAGTCTCCTGAGGAAAACACAAGTCTCCTCTGCCCCTTACATAGACTCTCCCTTTGGGACACACTGACAAATAGTTCCTGCCCTGAAGAGCTAAGATAAGATTCCTCAAGGTCTCTCATGTCAGAAAACCCCGATATCATAGTTTTATAGCAAGAGAAGATACAAAGAAGAAAAGCACTTATTTTGCCCCTAGGAATCAAGCTACTTAGTACTTAAGTATTCCTGCTACAATAATTAATATTGCATGACAAGAGTGGGAAACAATTATTTAAGAACATTTTTAAAAATTAAAGCCTCCAAATCTAACCTACTAATGGTATAGACTACTGTGCCAAACCCATTTTGCAGAGGATAATTACTTTTATTCATTCACATATTAAATATATCTCCAGGGGTACTAAAGGAGCTGAGGATATCCTGGTTTAAAAAAAAAAACAAAACACAGCTAACTTCTTGCTCTTAATACAGCTTATATATTCTTGAGTGTCCACCCAGACTGCTCTAACAAAATATCTTAGAGTGGGTAATTTACAAAACACAGAATTTTAGTGTCGAAGTTAAGGCTGGGAAATCCAAGATCAAGGTGCCAGCAGGTGTACTGTCTGTTGAGGTCTTGCTCTCTACTTTGTAGTTGGTGCCCTTTTGCTACATCCTCCCATGAGTGAAATGGCAAGCAAGCTCCCTCGGGCATCTTTTTATAAAGGTGCAAATCCCATCCATAATGACCAAGCCCTCATGATTTCCCCATTTCCCAAAGACTCTGCCTGTTAATGCTTACACTGTGGGTTGGGATTCAACATACAATTTTAGTGTGACATATTCAGATCAGAATATCCTACCCTTGGCTCCCACAATTTATGTCCTTCTCCTGTGGAAAACACATTTATTCCATTCCAATAGCCTCACAAGTCTTAGCTCATTCCAACATCAACTACAAAGTCTAAAGTCCAGAGATTTGTCTCAATATTATTTAAATCATATGTGGTTGATACTTAAGACATGATTCCTCCCTGAGGATTGAGCCTAAGATGTGAGCAATCACCTCACACAGGAAGATGGTGAATGAGAGAAATCCAAGTACAGGAAATAACTGATAGGTAGGTAGGTTGGAGAAAAAGACAGAATTCATATGGCTGGAGTACAGAGAATAAAGAGGATTAAGAAGATGAGCTTGGTGAAGAAGATAGGATGCAAATATCATCAGAAACATGAAGATCATAGAACATCATTAGGAAATTTGATTTTAAAATCTGGTGGTACAAAATTGTGCTCTCATAGGAGAATGGCATATTTTTATTTATATTTTATAAAAGAGTAGACTGTCTAGAGAATGGAAAAATTATGACAGATAAGTAAGAGAAGCAATGAGAGCACTTGGGAGAAATCATGTCAAACCAGGTGAGAAATGAGAAGAGGCTGTAACAGACTGACAGCAGTGGCTGAGTGAGGAGCATGATTTCCAGGGAGGCTGGGTCATAGGCTGAGAAGAGATGGAAAGTCAATGAACGACCTATAGGGTTTTGGTTTGTGAAAGTGAGTGGATGGTGGAGCAATCTGAGTTTTAAAAAAGAGAAGGAAATAAATTGTAATGAATGGGTTTTAGAGATTTCTATTATCGATATTAACTCTAACATGCCTATTAGACATCCTAGAAGAGATTTCAACTAAAAAATTGTCTATGCCAATTTAAAGTTCAAATACCAGCATAAATTAGAAGTATAAATGTGAACATCATAAACTTACATGTGATACTTCAAATGATGAGACAAGATAGAGCTGTAAAGGGAGATAACAGAGGATCAAGCTGAGGCCCACTCCAACAGTTACATGTTACTGATGAAAGGAGGAAAATGCAATAGAAACCAAGAAGACTATCAGTGAGA